>OY757906.1:145255103-145447603 GCA_963585895.1 Sepioteuthis lessoniana | reverse complement strand
CTCAACAATTGTTTGTTCTTCATGTTAATGTTTGTTTTCTTTCAAAAAATCCAAGGATTCATCTTTTTTAAATGCAGAGTGATTAGTCTCCATGTGGTGAAGTAGTTTTCAAAGCTATTATGGGATCATTAGCTGTGTGGAGAATGTGAATGACCTGTTGTAATGAACCTGTAATTTAAGTAGGACATTTAATATTTTCTTATAAATGCATCTTTCTTTTGTTGGCACTCTGTGACCCTTCTGGTATCTCATTATTGGCTCTTTCTACTTTTTTAAAGAAGCTTTCCAGTGACATTTGTTTTGGAGTCATTTTAGTGTAAGTTCGCTAGCAGACTTGATGCGTGGAAAAACCCTGCGATTGGGTCCAAGTGCAAGAGTGAGGTGTGGCATAAGTAACAAGAAAAACATAAGTAAAAAGGAAAACAAAAGATAATTAAAAATGTCAAATTATTAACTTGCTGCAGATTGATCAAATTTTTTCCAATTCAATGGCTTTTCAGACCTTTCTTACTACCTAAACATTAATGTTTCAAAACTTATTTCTTTTGACTGGATTCATTTGTTTCATATCATCAAACTCTGTGTGTGATATTAAACTTGTTTGTGAAACCCTTGAAATGGGGGAAGGGGAATGACACTTTTTATTTATATCAATTCAAAGCATTGTTTTGGAATCTCTGCATGTCCTTTTCTTTTTCTAGCTAATTAAACTATTTTGAAGAATATATATATGTTCTTCAAAGTATTCTAGATATGTTAACAAAAATACATCCTTATCAATATTCTTTAGATTCCTAAAATGATTGCTTGCATATTTGTCAAAGTTTGGAAAAATAATGGAAGGCAATTGTATTGTTTGTCTTTCTTTCCTTCATTTTCTTTTCTCTTGTGAATATATAAATGTTATCCTCTCTTTTCCTTGTGAAGCACACCTTATACTTTTAGGTATGTAGATACTACAATATAGTACTGCTATAATATTTCAGTGAAAACAAGATCATGAGATATGTGTTGCAGTGAAATTATCAAAGGAAGAGCTGGTGGGCTAGTAAATGATTTCATAATCTGTTTACCTATTGACTGTTGCCCAATCGGCTGGGGCTGTAGAATACACTGACTGCTTCTCTGCAGAGGGGTAAGACCCCCCCCTCCAACGAGTGTCCTGGATATGACACTAAATCTGATGGTGAGATTCCGGCAATGCTGGAGCTTTGGAGAATACAGAGTACAACTTTATTGCTATCGCTCCCAGGTCCACTCTGGCCTGGAGTGGTAGCACCTGATAAGGGTCCTATCTATGGGTTAAATAGAGCTATATACCATGCTTCTTTCACTTTACTGATTTTTGCATTTAAACTGCATATTTATGCTAAACTGAATTGTTTAAAATAGAACTGTTTTGACATTGAGACTGTGTACTAATGCTACACTGAATTGCTCGAAATAGAACTGTTTTGACGTCTAAACTGTGTACTTATGCTGAACTGAATTATCTGAAATAAAACTGTTTGACATTTAACTCTGTGTATTGCCCAGTTGGCTGGGGCTGTAGAATACACTGACTGTACCTCTGCAGAGGGGTAAGACCCCCCCCAACGTGTGTCCTGGATATGACACTAAACAATCTGATGGTGAGGTTTCAGTAATGTTGGGGCCTTGGGAAATACGGAGTACCCCTTCATTGCTATTGCTAAACTGAATTGTTTTAGATTGAACTATTTTTGACATTGAAACTGTACTTATACTAAACTGAATTGTTATATATAACTGCTTGAATAGTTTGAAATAGAAATGTTTTTGACAATTAATAGAACTGATTATTTACATAAAAATGGATTTGGCATTAAATAACCTACAAAGTTTGATATGCCATAAAAACCAACAAACCAAACCTATTGACTGTGTTGATGGGTATAGAGGATGTTACATTATAGTTAGTTTAGTCTATTGATCCCTTTTTCCAGCCTTTTGTGTGATATACACCAAATCCCAGAGAGGAAGGTTGGTAGGTAGTTATAATGTTGCATTCTCATATACATGTTCTTGCAGGATACATACTGATGCAATGAATAACAGATGCAAGAAGACTTCTTTAACAAAATATTTACCTCTCACTTTATTGCAAGGGTTCAAAAAGGGTTACTCAGGGTTTGCGTATGAGAGGGAGCTGGAGACCGAACAGAAACTGCAATATTTTGACCCTCACTCTTATGGCCGTCATGTTGTGTCTTTCTTGTGCTCAACCGGAGGTCCAGAGGCCCACTCTGCTGGGTGATGGCTTCCTTTACTGCATCTTATCAGCAACTTCACTGGTCCCCAGACTCCATCGGGGTTCCCGAGGGCCCCCTCAGCCGGGTGTGGCTTTCCCTACCACATCTCGTCTATCTCCGACTGGAACTCGAACTGGCACCTCATTTCTGTCTTGACTGAGCTATATAGTAGTTCAACGCCCACTCGATCACCCACTTGATCTTTGAAATTGCATGTTTAATCGTCATCAAGCAGAAATAACTGTCATGCAGTTCAAAGGTCACTCTCTTCCAGTGCATCAGTCTATGAGTGTATCATGGGCTTTACCGTGTCCCATTTCATCAGCCAATTTCCACCCACGCGATTTCCTCTCATAACTGCCATTAGAATGTGTCACTTCCTTCCGGTGCATCACCTTGGAATGGCATTTTTGCTCGGGCCGAAGGTCAAAATATAACAATAACAGTATTAATATGTAGATTATGATGATGATATCTATTATAGTTTTATTAATTCCTGACCACTGACAATCACTATCTTTATCATTTTTAGTGCACAACCTACAGTTTCAGTCCTGTTCAAACAAATGTTTAATTAAAATTGTGATATTTAAAGTTCAATCACCGTCCACCAGAAAGTTTTGATACAGAAAATGACTAAAACAAAGCAGGGATTTAGTTTGATATTAGAAAAGTTGAAGTCTTACCTTATTAAAATGCAGTTGATGCATTTAGAATACAAATTTGATTAATGTTTTTCCTTTCCTTTTTACCACCAGAATATTCTGTGTAATTATTTAGAGTGAATAAATGCTTTAACGCCTTTAATAGATCCTCCGCATGATATCATGTGTTATATAAACTGCTTATTGTTATAAAATAAATAATTTATCTTTCTTTTTCATTTGTAGGTTTCACTGTGAAACAATGTGGCCAGTTTGATGAATAAGGAAGTGCTTTTATTTGAAAAATGTTTCAAGAAATATGGAACAACACAGGTACTTGCCCCTAATAATGAAAAAAAGGAACATTAATTTGAATTGAGATCTTCAGTTCTGATTTTTGAAGAACTGGGTGATTTTTTTTTTTTTCTTTCTTTCATCTTTAAACTCATGGTAAGATGGGTCCAAGGAATTCTGCTACTGTTTATTACTGGACTATTTCTTGACATGAACTTTTTAACCTAAAGAATTTTATTTTTGTCAAAATTTTATTCAACCATTCATATAACAATCTTCTACTGTGATGTCTGCTACTGGCCGAGGAGAATGCACCTTCACTTGCTTTGTTAGATCCTTGAGAATCCATTTGCAGTTGCACTGTTAATATATTTTCTATAAAGGGAAAAAAACCTTTCAAATTTCAGTATCTCATTGTCTTCATCACCATCTTGATCTATTTATTTTCTACATTGTCATTCGTACCTAGGATGGAAAGTCTACTCCGAGCAGTTCTGACATCATCTGATAACTTAGGAACCTTCAGCAACTCCTCCCAATCAAAACGGGACATAAAATTAGCTAATCCACACCTTCATGCTGCACTGACCTCAACACAACTCAAGCCACGTCCAGCAATGAAACTGACCAAATCTGCTGTGGAGCAACCCCCTGGTGAGACAGCCTGTGACAAAAGACTTAGACAACCTGATCAGAAAGCACCGAGCAGACATAGCAAATTGCTTGAAGCTCTCATTTCTGGTGTGAACCATCCCACAGATGATAATAATTCACACTCATCTCTAAATCCAGATTCAAATGGATTTAAAAAGGATAAAAATTCTAAGCCTGAAGCTTTGCATAAAAGTCGACTTTTCATGGCTCTTACTTCACCAATGGTGTCACTAGACAATTTGTCTAGTCAAAACACTCATAATTTGATTAGCCAACCAGACAATGGACCTGCAAAAGGCAAGGCAAATGGAATTGATCCTCAAGATGTGTTGATCCACTTGCAGTCAGCGTCTCAAAATATTGCTGGCCATGATAATACAAATTTGATGTCCATCAAATCTGAGCAAGTCACTAATGATGAGTTTACTATTGTAAAGTCCAATAATTTGTTAGACAAAAGTCAGACTGCATTTAACTCTAGCAGTAATTGTTTCACAGTAGATTCTCAAACACCAGCTTCAGTTGAAAACTGCAGTAGTTATAAAAAAGTTCTATCTGCAAACACTACCATGGTTCACATTAAATCTGAACCACAATCAGAAATTGTAGGCAATACAGATTTAACCTGGGAGAATACTCAGGACCAAATGGTCTGTAATAATAAAATAGAATACAAAATGGAAGCTGATGAACCTTTTAATGGTGGAGTTGACAATGGTGAAAGCAGAAATAGTAATAACAGTAATTCAAGCAATAGCTTGTCTGAATGTTTAACATTTAAAAAGGAATGTCATGATGAAGCTTCTATGGAATGCACCTTTGTTTGTGATCTGCAAATCAAGGCCGAATTTGGAAATTCCTGCTCAACAACATCAGATTATTTTTCTTCCAATTCTGCAATGGGTGCCAATATTTCAAAAAAAAGTCCCAAACCCTCGGCTGCTGACCACAGACCAGAAGTGGAATCATCAAACCTTTGTACAATTCTACAGTCTACTCATAAGAGAAAAAAAAATAATCCTACTCATAGCAGTTCCCTAATCAACAAAGATGACAGAATTTCCATGGTACCCTGCAAAAAAAAGAAAATGCTTATTGAGAAAAATTCAAAACTGTTATCTGTTGATAATGCTCATATTGACCTTTTGGAGACAGATTTAGATAGTCCTACGCCAAACAGAGAAGCTGGTATCTTTCAGAAAAAGTCCAACACTGATGCTCAAATTTTACGCCGGGTTCTTACTGAAGGAATTTGTGAGTTAAGAGGCAGCAGTAATTCCGAGCAGTCAGTTGCAAGTTTCCCAAAATCATTTGCCCAAATCAAAGATAAACATTCTGCAGCTAATCTGCATCTACCTTTTGGTACTCATTTTAAACCAAGTGTAAACCAGCAAGAAAAAACTCCCATGAAATCCCAAATTCTTAGAGCTGCTCTCACCTCAATGGAACCTATTGTCCCTCTAAGAAAGCCCAACTCAGAGTCCCATTCCCCTCCTCTGATGAAAATTTCTCCGACTGCTTTAAAAACTGAGACTAGTTCTGATTTGAATGCCATACCACCTTTGTGTTCCAATCCTCCAGATAATACGGATAGTAGTGGTGCCTCTGCAATTAAGAACAGTGGCAAGAAAATATCAAGTGTCTTTGGCAATAGCAATGGGCAGGACTCGATACAGACTGCTGTTGTGGAAGACAGACCTCAAAAAACTAAATGCCAGTTGCTGTTGGCAGCACTAACAGCTTCGGACAATTCCAAAAAATCTAACCTGTTGAATGCTAATGAATCCGCCCCCAAACAAACCAGCTCTGAAATACTGCGAGCTGCATTAAACAATGCTGAAAAAGACTCACAAGGAATCGGAGCTAAACATTCTCAGCTCTTGCGAGCTGCGCTTACCGCTGTCGACACCAATAAGGCATCTAAAAGTTGGCATCAGACTAATACTAAGCTAACAAACTCTCGTTTATTGCGTGCAGTGTTGACAGGTAAGTACATTCCAGACACTGTTGACTATACAGATTATTCTAAGGTTGCCCACCGCAAAGGGCCCATGTCTTGTAACCTCAGTGAAAGCAAGAATGATTTCTCTGTTTCAAACACTAAAATGGGCACTGTCACACGCTCATATGACATTGTGGAAATAACACCAAATTTGAGTGGTGGTGGTAGTGCTGCTGCTGCAAAGAAGGACAAGGTTCAAAAAGTTAGCCCATCCATCAACTGTAACACCAGATCTAGTGGTCACTCAATACTACGTGCTGTGCTCACTGGGGCAATTGATATACCTCATTGTACACATGAGTCAACCAAAAATAATAGTGTAAAGCATCCAGAACTTGAAGCAAACACGAATGAGAATCATAAGGAGTCAGAGGTTGTTAGTTCATGCTATAGCACAATACAAGACAAGAAGATGAAAAGCAACAATATCAATCAGACTCAGCCACTCTCCTCCTCCTCATCATCATCGTCATCATCATCATTATCTGAAAGTGGGTGCAAAGAACAGTGCTGTCAATATTGTGGCAAATATCACTCGCGTAGTGATTCACTCTGGGAATACACAAGTTTGTTTGCTGGAGATACACCACACTCATGCTACATGTGCAACAAATCATTCAATGTTACCTGCCTATATCTTGATCATATGGCCACTCACACAGATATCAGTAGTAAATACAAGTGTGAATTCTGTGGTCGTCACTTTAAGCATGTACTCTCGTACATTATGTGTAGATTGTCACACATAGATGCCCAAAAGGCAGAGAAGGTCAGTTGTAACTTGTGCAATTGTGAATTTACTTGCCGTAATAAGTTAAAACAGCACACACAGATGCATGCTAAAGATAGTTTTACCTGCAAGTTTTGTGGCAAGGAGTTTCACCGGCGGGTCAATTGTTATTTGCATGAGCATAATCATATGGACAAAATGAACTTTACATGCAAAATGTGTGGTGAAAAGTTTACCAGGGCCTCTGATTTAAAGGCCCACAATCAGACTCACTACACATCTGAGCTTTTTAAGTGTTCAAGATGTATAAAATGTTTTGTCACACAAAGGGCACTGAAGCTGCACGAGGAAACACATATTCCAGTCACTCGCCAGGACGCTGAATGTAAAAAACTTTTCGTACAGAGTGATGATCTAGAACATCACCAGGGTGGGAGCTCACGAGAAAAACGAAAGGTTTTATGTGAAGACTGTGGATTAATCTGCACTAGTCGATATTTTCTAGCCAAGCACAAAACAAACTGTGGAGGCACACCCTACACAGACAAAAAATTCCAGGTGGACATGGTTAGTCATTCATTAGTTACCATTAAGGATTAACTAAAATTTATCACAACTGTATTTTAGTTCTATCCTTAGTAAACTTTTCCTTTTTTTTTTTTTTTTTTTTTTAATTTTTTTAAATTCATTTCATGTAATGGGGATTGAAGCCAAATAATTGGGGGGTTTTTTGTTTTTTTTTGTTTTTTTTGTTTTTGTTTTTGTTTTTTTTTTTACTCATTTTCAAGCATCATCTTGTTTGCTAATTTTTTAAATTTTTTTAATTCAATTTTTTTTTCTTCCTAGCACAAACTTTTCTTGATGTTCTTGAGAGATAAAAATTCCTGCCAATATTTCTAGCTACAATTTAAGTTTTTTTTTTTAATTTGATCAAGGTAATGTTGGGGCCAACACATGCAGAATAATTGTAAAAAGAAAAAAAAAACATTCTTGTTCGCATCATTTTTATTTTATAATCATCTCTTGATGCTATGTGATGGTTGATGTAAAGTCTCTTCATATTCTTTCCTGTCAATTCGTGCTATTGAAAAATAGGATTATTTTTCTATATTTTTTTCTGGGAGAGTGCATGGGTCCATGTATGGTAATGGTTTTGGCTCTGATAATTGTCCAAGACACATGAACAGTATATGCCACATATGAGAAGCTGGTCCAAACAAAACTTGTAAATAAGAATCCTCTCATGAAATGATAAATTTACTTTGGTAATCAGAAATTTAAACCATTCTGTTTCAGTAAACACTTTGCTGATTCTAAATTAAACTTACAATCTAATTAAAACTAGTTTTTAAAAATTATATACCAGATGGCCTGTGGATTATGAACATATTATGCTAAAATTGTGATTAATAATGTCATTTTTGTCCTGACATGATGGCTTATTTTTTAATGTTTATCCTTGTTATATGTGGTGTTAATAATTGCTTATGTAAAAGTATAACATTATCAAAAGATAAGTGGCATTATTATTGTACATGTAATTTTTATAGAATGGACTTGGTTTGTTGTTATTAGTAATGATTAGAGTTTTAACTGATTTATTCTTTGTTTAAAAGTATAGTGTTCTATTGTCACTTTATTTATGTATATGTGCACACACACACACACATACACATGCATACACACGAGCGAGAGAGAGTACAGATCATAATCCACGTATAAAGTTATCTCATACCCTTCATGATAACTTCAAGGGAATAATATTATGCAGGAAAGACTATTTTTTTTTTTCCTTGTGAATTGATGTTTTGAAAGAAAAAAAAACACTGATACATTTACTGCTGCTTTTATGCTATTTTATATATTTATTTTTATGTAATTTAAATTCAAATTAAGCAGTGACACTTTTTAAAATCCTAACTATTCAATTTTAAAAATGGTAAAAAAAGCATTAAGCAATCTTTTATCTATTTTTAGAAGCATAAATAAAAATGTACACATTTATAATTCTTGGATTTTTTTATGTGCAATTACTTAAATCTACTTGCGACAGCATTTGGCGTGAAAAACTGATGAGTGGTCTAGATGAATATTTCAAGGCTCAAGAAAAAAAAAATGAAAAGAAAAATTCTCATCTCTAAGCAATCATTTTACTATGACAAAAAACATCAACAAATTATTCTCAGTCTCTTAATATAAAAAAAAAAAAATCATCCATTCATTATTTTCTAATGTTAATTGATTTAAATTTACAAGGAATTTTCTAAATTCCATTTTTACATATTCAGAATTTGATAACCGGAATAACCAAGTTGATAATGAAATGTAAAAATTTTCTTCTAAGTAAATATTTTTTGCTTCAAAATTTCAGATCAAAAAAGTTTGATTAATTGATTTTAATGGCATGTCAACCTGTCTAGGGTTATTTTATGCCCAGAAGTTAGGGAATTAGATTAAAAGTTTCTGCTAACAGTAAGGTCAAATCATGCTTGAAGCACCAGTTACTGCTAGATCACCAAAGTTACGCAGCCATGAGCCTGCTGACCGCTTTGAGAGATAGCCACTTAGAAATAGCTGGTAGAGTAAAGTAATCTGATGCCAGTGTGCCAGACTAAGCAGAGCTTAGTAAATTTCATAAAGAAAAATATTTCTCATGCAATTCCTTTTCTATTTCTAATACTAATCATTTAAAATAATCAAACACATTTTATTTATTTATTATTTAGGTTTCCTTCATTTTCTTTTGTTGTTTTTTACTTTGTATTCCTTTTAAAGTTATTATTCTGTATAAATTTTTATTTTATTCTTTTTATTTCTCAAGATTTATTAATGAAGATATATCAGCCAGGCTTTTTGAAAATTACTTTCAACTTTTTTAGTATTTCTTTAGAATGTAATCAAAACTTTGAAAGTAGAAATATATCAATTTTATTTTAATTTAGGAGTAAAATCTGCCTATAAAATTTATCTTTTAAAAAATAACTTGAGCTTTTGGTACCATTTCTTATAAAAAGCGTTAACAATATTGAAAAATTTGTTTCTCCAACATTATTTCTTTTTTTTTCTTTAAGTTAATTTCCTTCCAAAATAAATTCTGATTATTATAACTTTTCTAAATTATTGTTTCTGTTAAATTTTCATCTCGCTATTATGAACTGGGGGGAAAGGGGGTTTACACAGGGGTAACTATTCACTGACGACTAAATTGAGACATGTTTAAAAGTATAATATTCTATTGTCACTTCATTTGCAAATCTTTTGTGACGAATACCTATATATGTATGTGTGTGTGTGTATATATATATATATATATAGAGAGAGAGAAAAAAGATAGTTTGGAAAATCAAATTGACATATTTAGCTAGAGGTCTAGTGTGATCAGAATCTCAGCAAAACATTGGTCAGATTTTCCAAACTTTTTCTTTCTAATCCCATCAGATTTCATTCCGAGCTTTACACATATATACTTTTATTATAATGCAGAAAAAAAAAAACTAATCTTTTCCTTCCCAGTAAAAGTTTAGTCTTCCCTGCATTATTAACATGAGCTATCCTGTGTCAAATTTATCAATAAAAATTTCCTTGTTTATTTACTATAATTATGCATGCATATTTTATCCCGGTCTCACAAAATGCTTCACAGTAAAAGCAGTTAAGTATTCTTCTTGGACAATTGGAAGTAAAACTTATATTTATTTTAACATACATATGAAAATATATATTGTCAAAACAATTCTGTGACTGGCCATTTAAAAGAAAATAGTGATGGGTGCTTACAGTGCCACCAAAATCTCCAATTGCATAGGTTTATTTTGTTCATCCTTGATGGACCCCTCTGTGATCCCTAATTAAATTCCTAGATACAGCCTTACAGTTCTCAAAACTCATTTCCATCACTGATTGTGAATAAGAATGAATTTTAGAATGTATATTCAAAATAATTACACTGGGAACAAATTCTATGTGTATACAAAAAGAAAAGGATTTAGACTAGCGTAAGAAATACATTGTACCTTTTTCAAAAGTTAAACACTTACCAATGCAAAATGAGAAATAATTACAGGCAGAAATTGGGTAAGGGTATTTGAGTATCCTTGATAAACTGTTGTTAGAATCTTGGATTCCAGACTTGTTCTACTAAAGCTCTTCCTAAATTAGCAGTTGATATTAAGATACTTCCTATTCAGTATAACAAAGAAAGAAGTATATATATATATATATATTAATTTGCTATGAAAGTTTGAAAAAGTAATGCAAATAATAAAGTGACTATAATTATTTGTAGTAATATCACCATTTATGTAGATTCTATTTTACTTTCTTAAATACATTTTTTAAATGTTATGAAATTATTATACAAGTGAAAATTTTCAAAATAACCTAGTTATTATGATTTTCTGTTTTCAATGTTGTAAATTTCTTCATTTTATTATACAATTTATTATTGATAGATAATAATACTGCTGTCTTATAAAAGTTGTTACATTTGTTTAGATTTTATATATTCAATGAAATAACTATTATGAGACAAAAGTAGTAGAACTTACTGGTACAACAGAAATCACTACCTCCCAAAAAATACTTTAAAATAATGATTACCTGGTATCTGCCAGTCTCCCAAGACTATGGATCTGTGCCTGAATCTATGCATAAACCTGGGCAAGGTTATATGGAAGATCAACAGTTTCCCATGCTGCAGGTTTCTCCTCTTTACAAATGCTTATTCAAGACAAGATACTATAAAACTTAGTGTCAGTGTAGACGTGCTTGAACAAGGCTGAACACGGCTTTAGACTGCCTTAGGAATTCCATCTTCTGTTTTTTTGGCACACAACTACAGCAAATTACCCTTTTAAACCGATAGAGGGTTTGAATTTAGTTTTCCTTCTCTTAGATCAGTTGCCTTTACCATGGTCAAAGAACTTAGGGTACCTTAGCTGGGAGTGGTAAGATGTGATGGATTCATGCCTTTCTCAAGGAGATTACTGTGCAGTGAAGCATAAGCAGAATTGAAATTGGTTTGCTGTATCTATTTTCTACAATGATAAATCCTTATGCCACACACGGCTTGTAGTAGTTGTAAATAATATTAGGAGTAAGTATTGTGAATTTAAATTATTCAATCCAAATACTATTCTTGGACATCATTCTATTAAGCAGTGGCTAATTTCTCATCATGAGTATATATTATGGTATCCATTAGTCTTAATAGACCTTGGATTTGTGCCAGATTGTATGGAAGACTGACTATTGCTAATACAGCAAGTCTCACTCCTCACACCACCACCGATATTGTCCAAGGGAAGAGTGGGTCACTACAGCTTGTTATCAGTGTCATCACAAGGCTTAACAGAATGAGGTTGTATACAATGTTGAACTGCTTTAGAGAATCTAGTTTCAAGTTTTGATATCAGTTATCTTTCTCTGAGACTAATTGCCCCCCAGGTTGGAGAGTTCAGTCTGCCCTACTACTTATTGCTGGTGGTAATAAGTAATCTCTTAGAAATGTTAAAAATGATCTACAGAATGCTCCTTGCTTTTCGAGATTTTCTTTGAAAGAACCAACCTGAAAGAAAAATTAGGGAGCAGAAAAGAAACAATGTCACTGTAAATCAAACCAGTAAAAAAAAAACAATCATACTCAATCACTTTATCATGAACAGAAATATTCTATTTATCATTACTAAATAATCCTCCAAGTTAATGACCATCTTAATAATTTTTGTACTTGTTTCATTTATTGTGAAAGGCTGATTTCTTTTAAATTTAATCTCATTTATTTTTCTTCATTTTTCAATTTTCTTTCATCTGTTTTAATAGTGATTAACTAAAATATTTAAATCAATAAGGGAACTAATTTCTAATTTATTCTATAAACATTATCAATTTTACACGTTTTTTGTTTGTTTTTTTTTTTTTTTTTTTTTAATACATTCAGATTGTAATTCTTATAGAAGAATTAAATTAAACTACAATTATATTCTTATCTAAAGAAAAAAAGATTTGCACAAGAAAAAAATAGCCTGAAATTTAATGGACTGTTTATTTTACTTCAATATTTATTGTCTGTGATTAATCTCTTCACTTAACTGCACAGTAAAATTCTTTCAAATAATAATAATATACTTAATGACACTTTTTAATATTGCTAATAGCTTTCTTATTTTTAAAATCATAATAAAAGCATTTTTTAAAAGCTAAAACAAATCGAACTTCTATTTTCTATATTTAACATACTGAACAACAATTTCAACAGTTTATATTTATTAACTGCTTTGCATGGCAAGCGTTCTTTTATAGGATTCTCTAAAATATGATTTGATCTATTTCATCTTTTAGTCTTTTAATTCTGTCCTTTTTACTGACAATATGTGTCTTTAATTGTCTCTCTTTCAATATCTACTTATTCGACTTATTTTTCAAATCTATTATTTTTTCCCTTTTTCTGATGAAAACACTCCTGTGGAGATATATATATATATACACACACACACACATTTGTGTGTGTGTGTCCCAAAAGTCACTTTGTTATTTAGAAATTAAATCTCAATTAAGTTGTCAATGAAAAACATCTAAGTAAACAGCAGAATGTTTCATAAAAAATCACAAACTTGGTTTCTAAATTTAAGGTGACTTTTAGAACACTGTGTATGTGTGTGTGTGTGCGCAATTGTGTGTGAATTAATAAAATGTTTTAAATCCTTACAAAAAGAAAGTTACTTTACTTTTCCTTAAAATTCTTAACATTTCTCACCAAAACAGAAAAAATGTTTTGGTGATAAATAGGTATATGTACATTTATTTTGTCTAAAAGTAGTTCTCTGTTTTAGATTTTATAACATTTGAAAATGTAATTTATTTATAATTGTTGTATTTATATAAATTGAATTTATAAATAAATTAACTATTAAATTTTATACAAGAATTTTTAGATGGAGGGCCTATTTTTCAGACACCTTAAATGCATAAGAGATGCCTGTGTGCACATACATATGAAATGCATATGTATTTTCTTATATATACATACATATATATATTTCCTCTTTTTCTGATCTGCATAAAATGGATGCATTTTTCTTTTCTTTTTTTTTCTTCTTTTTTTTTTTTTTTTATTAAGGAGCTATAAAAGCCTTATTAAAGAGAACCTGAAATTTAAAATTGAGAAAATAAAATCTCATTCATATATTTTAAGATTTTCAATTGGATCTTTTCTATCTTTCCTCATCTATTTTTGTCTCCATTTTCTAATAAATTAATCGCTATTATTCCCCTTTCTTCCTTTTCTTTTACTGAATGTTGTGTAAATGTAGAATTTCATGATATTGTAAAATTCTTCAAGAAAAGAAAAATTCTTCTTAGAATTAAATAATTACTTCACAATTTTTTTTTCCCAAATTAAAAGCATGCACTGTGGTGTATACTACCATGTGCATTTTAGGGGGCGGGTAAAAATGCTACATAAGTTATAGGAAACAATTGATGGTCTGGGTTTAGGATTACTCTTGAGATATTTTCCTTCAGTAGTTTTTTGGGGATTCCAACAAAATCAAATTAAGTGCTGGTATTGATAAATTTTTCATATGCTTTTTGTCTTTTAAGCTCAATAAAATAAATGCAATATTTAAAATAAACACTGCCTGTTCCTCATTCCTGCCTTATAAAATATACCAAATATCACTTTGGCATGGATCTATCTAAAATTACTGTTTGACAAAGTTTTATACAAACTGAAAATTCACTTTTTCTCTTTATGTTAGTACAATGTTATTGCTATAACTTTATGGGGGAAAATATAAATTTTTTGAATAACTATTTAATAATAGGCAGGTTATTTTACACTTAGAAACCCTTAATGAAAATAACCTTGTCAGATATAAAACTATACAAAATTAAACTATTGAAAATACTTATGGGGTTAGTATCTCATTAAAAATGAAAAGAAAAAGTGCAGTGTGGCTCTTAAATGTATACACTTTACCGCCAACAAAAACTGCAGAAATTTATTTTTCAAATATGAAACATTTCTTAAAGATATATATATATATATATATATATATATATATATATATATATATATATATATATATATACACTCACTCATTCACACACACTAATTTTAACATAGTACAAATTCACCCACAATTTATTTACAAAACAAAAATTTGAAATAGATTTAAGAATATGGAAGAACTTTAGCCACTTGAACCAGGACCAATTTTTGTTCAAATTTTTTTATGAAAAATGCATCAATAACATTTAAGATGTCTTGCTACTAATTTTGGTTTTACTGCCACTTTCTACCTTCATTAATTCAGTAAGAAAATTACAAAAGCCATTGGTGTTGCTGATGAAGGAATGTGTTTAAAATCATACAAAATGTGATGTTAAAGTTGTTTTGTCTTCATGGGAATATAAGATAATTCAAATATATTGCTTTATAATAAAATCTAAATGTTGTTTAAATTTATTAAGATCAGACCAATAAGTGGGAAGAATTCTAAGTGTTAATAATCAGAAAATCCATCTTGACTTCAGTTGACTATCATCCCAAAATTATCAAAGTAATTTTGGGTCTCTTGGAACTTTTTTAATACATTGAAGTCACAATGAATTAGGGCAGGGAAGTCTTTAAAAAAACAAAAAAAAAATCATATCTCCGTTTGAGTAGGTACATTTTGTATACTTCATACACTTATTGGTCTGTTTCAAAAAGAGAAAAGAAAATAATTCTATTGGTGTTTTCTGAGATTTACAAAATAAGTTTTTTAAATGATTAAATCTATAAATGGTGGTTTGGCTTTAAAAAGACAGTAAGAAATATTGTTGTTAATTGCACCAAAATTTTATTGTTTAAAAAAAAAGATTTTAAAAAATGGGGAAAAAAAGACAAAAACTTTAAAAGAAAAAAAGACATTACTTAAATTTTTTACTTTTTAAGATAATTTTTCTGCAAAGATGTGTTGTAAATTTTTTTTTTTTTCCAGTATATATTCATAAATCTATAAAGATTATGTGTATGTTTTTATGTATGTATTTAGAGAGACTTAATTAACAATTAAGTGATATCATTTTCCTGAAATAATGTTTGTACACATGTATAATTTATTTTGAAGAGAGATTGTAAATGTACTAATATATTGAGTTGAATTTTGTAACTTCCTTGTGTTACTGACAAATTTATTCTATGTCCATTTTTTGCCCCACCCCATGCCCCCTAAATGTGAACACATGCTCATTGTATAACACAACACTGTTTACTTTAAAGATATTTCTTGTAAGTTTATGGTGAAAGTACAAAAAACACAAAAAGATATATATATATATATATATACACTACCATACATTTTGTCATATATATGTAGAATTACATATATCTGTGTGTGTGTGTGTGTATATATATATATATAATATATGTGTATGTGAATATAGATATATGTGTGAATATAGATATATAATTTTATGCAATATTATACCAATCTCTATATATATTATTTATATTCATTCTGCAAAAAGACATTTAATTAATCTCCATGCTTTTTTATTTTTTTATCTTTTATTTTGTTTATTCATTTATTTATTTTCAATAAAAACTTTTTTTAAACAATGCTCCGAAAAATATTTTTTATTTGGACCTGAACAAGGAGAGAGGAAGGTAAAAAAATTTTTGCCCCTGTTTAATTTCTAAAATTATTTCCAAAAAATCCTCACAATGCTTGTTATTGAATTTTTTTTTTGTGTGTGTGTGTGTGGGAGGGAGTAATTTTAGTTCTCCCCTTTTTCTTCTGATATTAATGTTTTGTAAAATCATTTAATCCTGTAAATCTGACAAAAATATATGAAATGACTGTTTTTTAGCTATTTAAATTCTACTGAGACTATTTATCAAAGATTTAAGGTTGAATATCAACAAAGTATTTTAAAATTAAGTTGCCTACTGTTTTTAGTCTCAGTTGCATCTGCTTATTGTTGATTACTAATTACTGTATCCTGTGTGGCTTATTGAATTATTTTTTAGAAGCTGTTTACCTAAATTTTCTTCTACTTATTTAAATATCATTGTCTTAGAGATTTAAGTATTGGTTGATGATTTTTTTTTTATTTAGAGATGATAAAATAAGGATTAAGGATTTCTTCAATTGATTTTTTTCTCATTAAAATTTATAAATTTAAGGTTGAGTTTCATCATTAAGCTACTAAATAGATTGTGTATATGCATATGTGTGTGCATGTCAAAAAGTTTGTGTCCTATCAAAAAGCTGCACTCATCAGTTGTAAATATGCACATATGTAATTTTTGTGAGGAATCTGCTACTGTGCATTTGTTTTGAAAGGTTTAAGACATGATTTTTAAGATAGATGTAAACTGGGATATATAGGTATAAACTGATTTAAAGAGAAAAATCTAGTCTTTAAAGATATTTTCCTTGAATTATTTATTTATTTATTACAAATATTTAAGATTTGTCCTGTTAAAAATTTTACTCTTTGTTACAATCTTGCAAGAATTAATTTTAAGGCTGAGAAAAAAAATTATTTTTCTGTCAGAAATGAATTTCAAAACAACATTTATGAAATAATAGTTATTTGTTATTTATCTATATGAACGTATATTCTTTTTAAAAAAGTATTCGATGTCATTAAGGTAAATAATGACAATGATATTAGGCAGTGTGTTCATATATCAAGAGCAATGAACAATGCATACAATTTTATACAAAATCTTCCAAGTAGTTTTCCTAAATGATAATTCATGTATGTAAAATACAAAATGTATCCATATATATATTTTTTTGTTTGTAACACCTTTCCCTGAGTGCACCGATACCACACTGACCCTAGGCAAAAGTGCCAATCCATATGTAAATAATCCCATTAATTTTCATGGGTACTATACTAGTATATATATATATGAATGGCTTCATAAGTGTACATGACATGGCAGGTATATTCCTTTTCATCTCTTTTAAATTCAACAAATTTCATTTTTTTATGATTAAAATTCTTGAGATTGAACATTTATTTTAGCAATTTATTTTAGAGATATTTGAAAAGAAAGCAGCTTTGTTTTATGTTGAAATGCTTGAAAAGTTCTCTCTACATCCTTTAAGCTTTACAATGTACAGGAGGAAAATGGTATAATTCTCCAAGCTCTACCCTTTCTTCAATTTCTGGGGAAAAGTTTTTAAAAATTCTATAGCTTTGCTTAGTTTGGCTTTATGCCAGAAGTGTGAGCCACCTTGTGAGCTTTGCTCGATAACCATTATACCACTCAAAAAACTAAGCATAGATTTGACATAAGGCCAGAAATATTGAGCATCCTATGAAGCTTGAACTTACATTATAGTGATTGGTCTACAAGACCATAATGCAATGATGAATTGCCCAAATTTTATGAAATAGGTGGAAATTAATCTGGTAGTTGACTTGCTGACTTTAACACCCAGTTTTTAAAATTTTGAATACTTCACCTTTTTGTCTCTCTAAGGAATCAACTTTAGAATTAATGTATTGTATTAGCCATAATATTGATGTTTTTTATTTTTTGATTTAATACAGCTAATTACTTTTTTCTTTTTTTTTCCCTGCAGAAACTATCTACATCGGTTTACAAGGGTAGACTTAGTTGTTCAGTAATCAGCTCATTGGTTACCCCATTCATTAGGCCTTGAGCCACATCTAAGCAAAAACGCTTAAAGGCCCAAATAGTAAGTCTAATTTTTAAAGTGGTCTCATATCAGTCAATAGGTTATATAGCTAAACAAATTTTTAATAGTATCAATATAGTCCACAAGATATATCCATGAATCTATAATACTAGATCTAAATACTCCCAGTAAATTTCTCTGTATTTTTTGGTACATGGAGCTTTTGAAACTAATGTCTGATTAAGATTGGACATATCTGTATGGAATGGATGCTAGGCTAGGCTAAGGTTGATATGCCATAAAACCCAACCAACCAACCAACTAGTTTAAGAAGCTTATAAACTTTTGTCCTAAGGACCAGATCAGTTAGTATCTACAGTGTGGCTTGAACCAAATGAATGTATTTTCAATGCTGCTGAATCTTCATGTTTCTCACTGTTATAATTGTTTAGGATGCTATTATTTATTTCCCACCCTACCAATTCTTCAAAAACATTCAAGAATCACAATGTCTTCATAATAAAAAAAGGAATATTTTCTACAAATTCTTTTTCTGCCATTAGTTAAATTTTATAATAAAACATTTTTTTATAATTCAACATTGTTACTTTTATTTTGATAACTCATAAAAACAGAATTAGAACAAAAAGTCAACTCTAAGATTACAATTAACCCTGAAAAAAACTCTTTATTGTCAGTATAAAAATGTTGGTAAACAACATGTTTTTATTTATGTGTATCAATTATAAAGGGTAAGATCTTTAAAAAAACTCTTTTTGAATATACCTTTTTTTTTTCCTTGGAATGAATTACTTTGAAATCCATTATATGATCTTGAATGGTGCAGTTTTGAACACCCAGGACAAATTCTGAAACAAATTAACTGTGGGATTCTAAGTATTTCTATACACTCTTGAAAATAATTCTGAATTTATCCTCTTTGCTATTGTAATTGTAGTCTTAAAGAAAAACAAGTATCAATTCTGATAACCAAATTTAAATAAATGAAGTCTACACGTTTGCAAAACCTAACAGATTCTCAGTTTTGTGGCATTCATCTGTCTCACAAGACTGACAGATCTTGGCACAGGTTTAGGCAAGGTTATATGGAAGAGTCAGTTGCTCATGCTGCAGATCTCTTCTTTATGACACTGATGTTTGTCTAAGGGAAAGGCAAGGGGCTATAAAACCTGGCATTAATGCTATCACAGGAGTTGCCAAAATAAAGTTGAACAGGACATCAAACTGTCTTAAAGACTCTAACTCCTGTTTTTTGCCACTCCTCCAGGTCAAGTTTCCATGCCACATTGGTAAAAAGTCTGAGTTTAGACTTTTCTTCTATTAGACTTGTTACACTTAATAAGTTCAGACAGCTTACCTACTCCATAATTTACTGATAGCTGAAAGAAGAGATAGATTCAAGCTTTTCAGAAGAGCTCTGTGAAACACTTGTCCAGAATTTGAACTTAGCTTACCAAGTCCATTTTCTATGAAGATAATCATTAGACAAACCCTCTTCAGTAGAATTAGGCAAGTAACTCAAACTATTTTAATTGCAGCAGTAAAAGAAAATTCAAAATGTTGCTTGGTTAGTAAATTTGGCATGCTTGTATCTGATCATTTCAGCTTTAAAATAAGAAGTCTTTTGTTCTTGATAAAATTTGCTTATTAAATAATGGTGAAGTGCATTTCAATCTATCTATATAGGCTTGATATCCAAGCAGCTACTGATCATGTTCAAATTAAATTAAGGTCACAAAGCAATGTTTTTGGGTTTTTTTTTATACAACTTCACATATCTTCCTACTTAATTATTCAAATAAAAATGAAATATCAAATTGTGTAAGTTTTCTTCATTGTTAGAAGCAAATTTATAGATATTATATATCCTCATTAAATCTTACAACATATCAATTGCCTTTTCTTTTTTTTTTCTTTTTTTTCACTGACAATATTTTGCAAAACAGCTTTATTCTTTCCAATTCTTACAAAACTTTTAAACAACCTGATTAGTTTAAATCCTGAAGTTCAGAGTCATGGAAACTTAAGTATTATATATATATATATATATATATATATATATATATATATACACTTGTTAAGCAAATGTAATTTAGAAATGAAAATCAAAATAGCAGAAATAACTCTGTCTTCTATCAGTTACAATAGTGAAGCAAATGCATCTATATACATGCCAATCATAATTAAATATATGTTGACAATGAGGAAAGTGGATAAATAAGATTTAAAATTACTTCAGTTGTGGCTTTTTTTTTTTTTTTTTTTTTTTCAATGTACATTTTAATAACATCCTGCATACACAAGGTGTGATCAAAAAGTATCAAAATTGAAACTGTATTTACCAAGAAAAATAAACAATGAATGAAACATTAATTTTCTTTAAAATGGTCCACCTGGCATTCAACACTTATTCAAGCAAATTTTCCATTGACTGAAACTCTTCCTCTTTTGATATGGCCTGAAGTTGCAGTTAGATTTCTTTTAATGTTCTTCAAATCTCTTGGTGCTGAGATGAATTTTCAGTTTAGAAAACCAGGAAATCTCACAGAATTGGGTCTGATGAGTATGGAAGGTGCTACACTAGCACAAAATTGTTTCACCTAGAACATTTTGTTGAACAAATACCGAGACTGACTAACTTGATAAAGTTTAGACATAATCGCTTTATTAGATAAATTGCTCTGATGTCAACATGATTTTATTCAAAATGCAAAAAGATTAAAGTTTTAGTCTCTTTTTTTTTTATCACACTTTGCAAAGTGTTAAGGAGGTGTGGTAATATTCATATTTCATAGCTAAGCATTCATAAAGAATATAATTACCTATTATCTTAATCATGGCACAAGACAAAGAGTTAAGGGAACTCAGTAAGAATCAAACTTACTAGCTATGGTCTGTTAGTCTAGTTCATTAACCATTTCACCACATGAGGAGCACTCTAGAGTTGGTTATGAGCTGCTAAATTGAAAACACTTTTAGTTGACAGTTGTATTAGTTAGAATTGATAATTTGATATGTGGACTGGAACACTGCATGTTTATTCAGTCTTCTGGTTGTCATTTTAGCCCTTTGAGCCCAGGTACTTTAATTTTTACTGTCTACCACTCAAGCCGAAGAGGGTAGACTGACGCTCAGGAATTTAGGGTTCAAACTGAAAATTTATATTGTAACATTTATATAAAATGTCCACTTAGAGAAAGTACTGAAATTAATTTTCCTTTCTGATGAAAAAGTTTTTTTTAAATGACTTCATTTTGGAGGTCAAAAATTCAAACAAGTCACTCTTTGTTAATTTGATTATTAGAATCATATTTGCAACCACTAAATGAATGTGAATATGTAAATAGGGTTCTCGTCTATTTTACAATGTAGCTCTCTGACATCAAATGACTTTTTTTTCTCTTTCCTTGAAATGAGTCAGATAATGATATAAATTAATATAATCTAATAAATAAACTATAAAGTATGATAATATAAACAAATTTGATGAAGGTTGGTACTTTTGGGGCATCTAATCTGTTTTAAATGACTCCTAACTTGAAAATGTGTTGATACTTTGTCTATATGATATATAAGAATATCAGTGTTTCTTCTATGATTTCACAATAATTTTATGAAAACTGCTTCCTAAGTCTACACTTTTTTTTCTTCACACTGACATATCAACTATTTTTCTCTTTAGAACAATTATTGTCTTCCTTTTAAATCTGAAGAGTGAATTCATTTAATATTCCTGACACTTTGCAGCAGGATTATAAAACTGCAGTTATTGTAAAGCAAAATACACAAGAAAAAATGGAGACAGGATATTTTATGAAACAAAAATATGTTCATAAATTATTTGTTTAATTAAACTTTACATTTTATCCTCAGTACAAAGATCTTAACTATTTGTCTGCTGATTATTATCAAAGGATTTCACAAAGGAACATGAACAAGTAAATTGATTAAATCACCCGGTAACTTATAAAAAAAATAAATAAAAATACAAACCAACACTTATTTTATTTTTTTTTTTTTTTTAAATGCTAGTTGAACTTTTGTAATCCCTTGATAGTTTATTGTGGTTAACAATGCAAACATGAGTTGCTCAATATTGCTTCTTTGTTGATTTTTTTTTGTTTTGTTTTTTTGTTTTTCTCTCTCTCTAAGTGATCAAAATGGTAACCAGTGATTCCTAGGTATATGAAGTCTGTCTAAAAAGTAATGAGACTGTTAAAAAATGTTTTCATCATTTTAAAATAAATCCAGTTTATTTCCTTCAAAATTATTCTGTTGGGAAACTACACCCTGGTGAAGATGTTCATATTCCTGGAAACAGTGCTGGAAATCTTCAACTGACACTTCTTTCAGTAAGTTCACAACAGTTTCAAAGGGTGACCATAGAACTGGGTTTTGATTTTGGGGAGCAGGAAATAGTTATAAGGATTCAGATCAGTGGAGTGGAGGGGGGTATAGTGTTGTATGAATATTCTTTTTGACCAAAAACTTGTTCACAGAATTTAATTGAATCATGCTACTCAATATTCTTGTGTTCCATTGAACATTCTGAGAATCAAAAATCAACTGTTTCAAACAAGGTCAGTATTCATCAGTTACTTTTCAATCAGGGTTGCCACCTTAAAATATGAAAATCTCATTACTTTCTAGGTAGATCCCATGTATTCATAAATTCAAATGAAAGAAAAAGTGGGGAGTAAAGCATACAGAGCTGTCCTGATAAACAGTCATCTTGTAATCAATATAGGTTTATTTTTTTAAAAAGTTAAAAACTGATTAAAACCAGCAATGTCCATTAAATCCTGTCTATACACCTCTTCCTCCTCCTTTCCCAACATAAATATTTATAATTTTTTTTTTTCTTTTTTCTAAAATCAATGCAATGTGTCATCTACTGCTGGAACTTGCTAAAAGTTTGTTATTGTAACTATTGTCCTCAGTGTGGTGGTCAGTCTATCAGCTTATGACCATGGCCCAATTTGCACCAAACTCTGTCTTGTCACAATCAATAATCATTTGTGAAATATCCATTATTCTTTCACTTGGTTTTTTTTTCTCATTTATATTCTTAGAAAACAAAACAGCACTAATAAATTTATTTTGCACCTACTTTGTTTGTTTTATTTTTATGTTTTGTTGCACCCATTCTTCTAAAGTTTGTTTTTTGATCTAACATCAGTCATTCATAAAAATAACCCTTACTATTACGGATCAATGACTTAACAGGGGGAAATAATTAGTGAAGGCTGAATTTTGTTACGTTTGTCATATTTCAGGTATTTTGTCTAAAATGGTACAAATGTTATTTTGGAATACACTGACTTCAAAAAAGTTAAAATTATGTTGGTTTTGTCGTCATTTTCTTGAATCAACAGATTTTTTTTTTGTAAACCTGATAACTGGCTCTAGCATTACATATAGTATAAAGGTTCTACTCAAAAATTGTGGAATTTGATTATAATTTTTTTTTTTTAATTTTTTCTTGATAATTAAACAGTGCTTGCCCTATCATGTTATTTCCACTAAATCTCAAAAACTAGATGTAAAAGTTTGCATGCTCTGTTTAAATTTTCCCAAGTCTTGGTTAGCAACTAGTGTGTATGATGTTATAATGCAGTACTTAGAAGTATTTGAATAAACAGACAATTTGCTTCTAATCACTTTGTTTTTGAGAGTTAAAAACAGGAAGATTTTCCTGAAGTAAGTTTTACTGCAATAAATTTAATAAGTCATGTTTTGTGGTTCATGAAAATAAAGAACAAATTTTTTTTAATACCTACTAAAATCTTGTATAGAATCAGTCTAGTAGATTTTTTTTTAATTCACACTACGATTTAACAGTTGCCAAACTAGTAAGTCAATTTGGAACCCGTCACCTACAATCTTAGGAAATAAAGAACAAATTTTATGCTTGTTCAAATAACAATACTTTTTATTTATGGTTTCCAGTAATTGATAGTGAATAAATCTTTCACCTTTTTACTTAATACATTTTTATTAGCATCACTCTCATTAGTATTTGAACAAGTATGAAATCTCTTAACAAAGGCATAGAGTTGCTTAAGAGCTTTGACTTGGAGTCTTCCTAGAAGTTATGAGTTCAGTTCTTGCATTCTGGTTGAGTTGAAAAAATATAACTATAGAAGGTGAATCAAGTGAAGATATCTGAAGGCATGGAATGAGAACCCTGTGGATTTGAATAAAGGCTTTGTCATTGTTGGTTATCAACTATAACAAAAGACACTTGAAGAAGGCTGGAGAGTATAGTTGCAAAAACATTGTGAATATAATGCGATAATATTCTATACATTTAAATAGTGATTCAATTTATGATATGAAAAGTAATGCATATAATTTGACTAAAACCATTCAAAATATACATTTTTACTAAACATGCTTTACGATGTATAAATTACTAATAAAAATATCCAGTACATCATCTTGAGCCATATTCATAAATTTTATAATAAATCCGTTTCTTTCACTTTATAATTACTTTTCCTTTTCATTATTTCACTCTTGTTTCTTTACTAAGCTTTGCTTGGTTTAGTACATAGGCCTTACTGTATCTGCTGTTATTAAGCAATGTAAGTAGTCACTCATCTAAGAACTGAGTAGGTTTATTGCTTTAAGTGTGACTTGCAAGACATTGTTTGACTTTTGATACTGAATGGCAAAAAAACATTGTTCAGTTAATTGAGTAAAAATAAAATGGTTTTATTTTTAGCCTTAACTGTTTTGTTCAATGACCTTCTGCCAACCTTCAACCCCCCCAACCCCAACTGCTCTAAGTGTGCTTTTTGCAGTCTTCCTGGAAATCGATTCTTTTTCTCCATAAAGCAGTCCTGTAAAGATGAGAAAATGTGGTAATCAGAAGGTATCTGACATAAACATCTCAGCTGCATATGCACTTTGCTGCATCATGTCATCAAGACTGTCACAAAAAAAAAGAACAAAGACTTCAAGGACAACATGCTCAACAGAGAGGTATGTACGACACTCAGCAACCTGCTTCACTAACTACTCTCATGGCCAACTTGCACAATTCCCTTATTCTGCTTCTAACTCTGATCAGTCACAGTGGATGGGGCCCAGTTCATCCTCTAGCCCACATCTAACTCCAGCTAGCTTGACCTGCTATCTGCCCACATCTCTCCCTTGTTTGTCACTAGTGCATACCCATCTCCCAACTGTAACTGGTCACCTTTGCTTGTACACCCTGCATATATGGAGTACTCACCCCTAACCCACTCACTAACACAGACCACACAATGTTAGATACTTAAAGTGGCCGATCTCTTATTTACTGACTACCTACT
This sequence comes from Sepioteuthis lessoniana, assembly GCA_963585895.1. NCBI lineage: Eukaryota > Metazoa > Mollusca > Cephalopoda > Myopsida > Loliginidae > Sepioteuthis > Sepioteuthis lessoniana. Next base: position 145,422,024 of record OY757906.1, on the reverse strand, counting down.
GTGCCAAAAAAATCTTGCAAAGGACATAAGAAATAAATCTTTTTCATCCAGTTTTCTGAATGTCCAACCAGTTCATCTATTCTGATATCACCTGGCACACAAATTGATAAATGCTAAGAATATTCATACATACCTGCATATATATATATGTGTGTGTGTGTGTCTAACCCCACATAGACACTCAAACCTCAGCCAATATGCCTACATACTCATACAGATATGCTGAACCCCTCAATGTATATATACTTCCACATAGATATGCCTACCCTGATAAATACTTACCCACTCATCTGTGCTACCCCTATTGGAGCAGATATTGTAGCAACCACAAATCTATTTAGTTCTCCGTTCATTTATCATTAAAACCAAATATAAGATTAATGTTATAGCATTTCTTCATTTCTATATAGAATGATTTTTTTTTTGGTCACCATCATCAAAATACTGAGAGAAACCAAAATCACAAGATGATTTGATTTTCTGATTGATATATGCATTTTGATCCAGACATTGAAATGAGAATAAGCTACCCCGTTGATCAAATAAAGGATTTGGTTTGAAATTCCCAGTTTACCAACCACAAGACACCAGAAAATGGAGTGTTCATTTGCTGAAACCTTGTAAACATAAACACTATGATGAGAACTCTAGTCAGACTACTTCATTGTATGATAATATCCTTGTGCATGTCTCAAAAATTGATTTCTTTCTTTTACCTTTGAAACTAAAAAATTTTTTTTGTGAATCAAATTTGTGCACCTCGGAAATTCAGAGATCAATTCAACATTGTATTTATATTGAAAATTGGCTTTTTCCCCATTTAAAACTGATAAGGTCTTCAGAATGCTAAGCAACAAAAAAACATAAATCTTTTCTTTTTCGTTTCAATCATATTTTTAGCTTTTTTTAAATAATAAAATCATAATATAAAATTTTTTTTATTTATTTCAATCTTCAATGTTACTATGAATTAGCGAAAATATAATAATTCTGTCAAAGTGCTACATTCTCCAGTGATGCTTGGTTCATTAGTTTTACACTATGTCAACCCTTGTTGGGTTATGGAAGTCAGTCAATTTTTTTTTACTAGTGATTACATGGTTTCAAGTATTTAATGATCCTAATCATTTATAAACAATAATAATTTCAAGTAACTAATCTTAATACAAATAATTTACACAGATGGTTTCGAGTATTTCAACCAAATATCAGTAATTTTCAAACAGATCTATTTAACCCATAGATGGGTACCTAAAAAGTACGAATACCACTCCTGGTTAGAATGGACATGGGAGTAATGGCAATGAAACAGTGACTCAACGCTCCCCAGAAGTTTCCTAGCCAGGTCACATATTTTAAGCTTATTGTTTCAATAAAAATTTCGCTATGATGTGCCATTTTTTGCTGGATTACAGTTACATAGACTCATAATGAGAATTTTAATAATATATAAATGATATTTTCAGTGGTATAAATGCCGGAATTGGCACAAAGATTGCTTTATCAAGAAGCAGAGATAAAGAGAGACATCTGAAAGATTTTTGCATTTTGATCAGTGTTTGTTTATGAAAGTAAAGGATTCGAATGAACATAAAATATAACAAGAAATTCTTAACTGCAAACAGTTCATAATTGAAACTTGGATTTTTGCTTCTGCATTCGGCAACAGCTGTAACAAAAGAGATACCTTCTTTTATGTGGTCAAAGGTTCTTCTGATGTTCTGCTTTGTCAGTGAATTTTACAGTCGCCTTGTATTCCCTGCATTAGGGTAAGATCCTCCAAAAAGAAGTATCTTGGGTAGGAGGACATTAAATTCTATCTAGTTGTAAGGTTCCAGTTTTGGAACTCTGAGGAGTGTGGAGTACTCCTTCATTGCCGTTACTTTTATGTCCACTCTGACTCGGAGTGGTGATGTGGGTGTTTACAGACAGATAAGCAAGTCTAAAAAAAAAAAAAAACAGCATGACATTAAAGAAATATTATTTAAACAATAGTACAAGGTTACAAACAAAATATGTTGTCAAGCCAATTAACATTAAAGCAAAGTCTACTTATCTGAAGCCCATATGAGCAAATTGTTTGAAAAAAATGAAAGTAAATGTAATGTTATTTGTTAAAGCCGTAAGAAGTTTGGTAAATTGTTTTGATGGACCATTGTGTTCTGGAGGTTTAAGTGAAAGAACAAATGTAGATCAAAGCCAGGATCTGTCAATTATCAAAAGCGACTGATATAAAATTAGAATAAACCTATATGGAACTTATCTTTTTTAAACAATCCCGAAATAATATACGTCAGCAGAAAATTATTGATATCCAAATTAGGAGAAAATTTATATATATATATATAAATATATATATAATATGATGGCCGAGGGATTTCGTTTTATGCCTATGGGTTTGGTTGGGCTAAGAACCTTTCGGCTCAGTGCATGGGTTACTTAGGAGCAACATTAACGCAGGTGTTCGCGCGCACGGGCGGAGCGGACGTGTCACTCAGAGATGTCACAATAGCCCAGATAGGAAACGGGGCAAGAGAGTGCGGGTGACGTCACGCACCGAAAACGCGCGGAGGATTTGGGGGATTTTGAAAAAGTCAGTTGAGTTGAGTTTTGCCTCGGGAAAAGACGGTTGGCTTTCGCTTGCTCGCCGAAGCCAGGCCAGTGGCCTTGTGGCGGGTGCCACACGTGTTGGGGGGCAGATGGAAAAGCCAGAATAGAAAGAACGTGTATCTCTCTCTCCTTATGTCGAAGAACCTTTAAACTCAAAGGTAATAAAAAGTTTCGTACCTGAACTAAGAAGTCGTAAGTGTTTTTCGTGTTTCGAGATTCCTATGTTCTATGTATATATGTTATGAACATTCTATGTACATTTCACATATCCGTATCTGGCTATGATACATATATATATATATATATATATATATATATATATTGGTTTCGCCGTACCACCCCTCAGATGAACTTATACAAAAATTGACAGGATTTGCCCCTCATAGTAGTAGACAGCAAGAGGCAGCTTTTAGATTTCACGCTTTCTGGGTTCTGACCTTGTGCCAAACTACCCAGAGTGAAGAGGCAGAGAAAAAGCCATATTACAAGTTGCTTGGATGTAAAAGTAGAAAAACGAAGTGAACCCTAAAATAATGCGACTTGTGCCATATTGTTGGAGATAGAGTAGCGAAGAAAAATCGAGATACTATGATACTTTAGAGACCAGCGTGGAGCAGACAAATGATGCCCTTGTGTCAGACGTGTGAAGAAAAAGAAACGAAGAGTAATCGAGATTATATGATACCCCAAGGGAGCCTTTTACCAGACTGCTCTGAGTATAGAAAACGAGAAGAGAAGAGAACACGATAAGAAGAAACTCCTGCGGAAAGAACGCGAGCAGAATTCCCCGTCACTCTGAGACCTGAACTTCTACCAGACTATTCTGGGTGTAGAAAAAAGTGAAAAGAATTAAGAAAACATGACAATTGCCGAGTAACAGAGAAAAGCCCTAATTAGCGCGTCAGTAGAAAAAGGCGACGATTAGATTCCACCTCTTTGACTTAGTACTAGACTGCTCTGAGTATTGAAAGCGAAGAAAGTCGATCATTATACAACGCTGCGAAAAAGCAAGGAAATACTTGTGAAGTAATACCAAGGATTGAGGAAATCAAACATAATCGCTATTTAAGATTGCCTTGCGCCAGACTATAGACAGCGAGAATAGAAAAGCCTAAAACTTATACAAGGAATTGGCGGACTGTTAATTCATGAACTAATCTCTGACTAAAACTTACCCTCTCAGGGATGGGTGAATATATTTATTATTTTCGAAAGACATTTTGTTCGTACTAAATATTCTTATTTTTGTAAGCCGTGTTTTGTTCACTGTTTCTTGCGTCGACTTTTATTCTTTTTACTTTTTTGATTATGCGGTCTCGTTCGTTTACTTGCCGACCGGTGATTTCGACTAGCGATTTTCTGGATCTAAAAACATAACGTGGGCAGATAACAAATCGGTCGTGTCGTCCGAAAATATATCTGACCAGCTGAACGATTTGCGGATTGGAAGCGAAATCCCCACCCACGTGTTTAGCGAGCTAGGCTGTACCGTCACACTTATCCTCCATCAAGTATTTTCAATCCATGAGGAATATAATGCTATTTTTATAAGTATAATGAGAGAGTTTGTGTATGTATTACAGAACTTGTTGCTATTGATATGATGTTTAATTATATGACCACCTAAGCTGTATTAAAGGATCATGCATTATCACTGTATATGTGACTGGGTACACCATAAATATTGCAAAACCGAATCAAGGCGTAGATGAAGGTTTGTGTGCTCATATCACGCTCAAGCTCAATCTGAATGGTTCTCATATTCATACATGAGAATATCAATAAATACATTTTGTGAGATTTTCCTTGTCTATATAGTCAAACGTAACCTCCTAAGTAATCAATTCCAATATGGTGGAATGCATTTACTAATTTAACTCAATATTTTGGTAAGTTCGTCAACTTGGGGTACTTGAATGCAGAAATATTGAATTTTTTACAAATATACCGCCCAGATATCACTACTTTCACAAATTGCCTGGCCTGGGTAACCCAATATCAAGATAATCTCAACTTGGTCACTGTCGTGCCAATACTCAGATACTTACACCAGAGATGGCTATTACTTATTGTCAATCTTGAAAGAGAGTGGTGGTTGGCAATTAAAACTGGATAGACCAAATCGTATTTATATCTTTTTGAATTGGCAATTCTGCCATCAACTTTCAAAATCCTATCGGAGTCAATAAAACATTTTTCACTAGTGTGCGAGTTTATTTGTTTACAAAATCCTTTAAGTAGTCAAATCCTTGTTGAATACAATCGCATAATTTTGATTAAGAATATTTAAGCAGATTGTATGGGGTCAGGCGGTTCTTTTACGTGTTTGCACCTATTTATTAATGTAAATATGAAGTTCGAGAAGCAGTCAAATGATATTAGTGGCTAATTAGCTGTTTCAGCCAATGTATTATAAAAAATATTTTCCAAGGTTCAGACAACTCAAACTACTTGTTAGCCATTTCACTGCTTCTTCGACTCGCCCATATGTCCAGTAATCTAGTTTCTGTATGAATTTTTCTAGTGATACCTCAAGAAAAAATATCAGCTTGGATGTCTACAATGTGAACATTCTTGTAATGAATGTCCACCACAAATCCTTAGCTCAACTGCTCCTTCACCTTCCAAATATCCTTTAACTTGTTTCTGGAGAAAAGGCTTTTTGCTTTGATTTTTCATTGAGTTGCATAACCTGTGTGTCCACAAAAGCATAGATGTTCTCAATAGATGTAGATTTAAGATTTCAGAAGTATTGTTAGTGCTCTAATTGCAGAATGTACTGCAAGCAACCCCATCGTGGGTAAAGTTTTGGTTTTCATAGGAGCTACTTTAACCTAAGAAAATATATGAGACTTTCCATTTGTACAACATAACAAAGCGAAATGTTTGAGGAGATGCATCACAAAACAAGTACAATTCTGACTATATGTCATATGTATTGAATGATATATCACACAGACCCCAAAAATCCTCAGTCAAATCTGACCAGAAATCCTTTATGTCAACATATATTTCTTTATCCCAGCTCAATTTAAAGGACCTCGATGTTCGAAGTATTCTTGTCTTAACTGGAACCTGAGTACGAAGTGAGAAGAGGTCAAATATTTGGTTGCCTAAGCCAAAACATCTCTTTTGGAGAATATCTTCTTCTGAACTGAAGAGTTCGCAAAGCTTTAAGTATCCAAGTTGGGATGGTATTCATACTCTAAATCTTTCTCATATTTGCTCCTATGTTGCACAATTCTACCCTTTAAATTTCCTTTCTTCAAACGAAGTACGGCTTTCTAGTACAAACCGATTATTTCCTTGGTGGAATTACTAGTCATACACAAGTTGTCGACATGAAATCTATTTTTTAACATTTCAGTGCATGCATCATTTCGAAATCGACTTACATTGTACTTAAGAACATAAATCAAAATGAAGAGGTTGGCATTAAAGCCAAATATCAATGTTCTATTGTGGAAACAAGAGTAATTTGATTCTATCCTTTACAAAAAAATCGTTTTTTTTATTTTTTTATCCTCCCTGAACTTGAGTTTGATCAGAAAAGCCTTCTGTATATTACTCAATATAACACCAGTGACGAATAAGAGTAACAGTTCAAACATGTTATTGATCATATTTACCTCAAGAAGTAACATTAAGTTTAGATTTGTTTGAGTTACTAAAGTTAGTACATTTATTGAATTGTGCTATAAAATTTTTGAACTCGAATTTTGAGGGATTAATGCCATTGAAGGCTGCACACTTGAGGACAGAAATAAAAGGCTACCAGCTGGTGTTTCTGCCTTCAGAAGTAGTTGTATCACGAACGAAATCCTCTATTTCATCAGTGATGCTAGTTCGAAAAATTAATTCACTCCTATAGCATATAAAATCATGTATTTTGCAAACAACAGGTAAAGCACAAATAAATAAGAAACGCCTGCACATAAAGCGGACCAGAATCACTAAAACAAAATCTTTAGTACAAATCAGTAAAAAAAAAAAAAAGAATAGGATCCCAAATTAAACGAGTGACTCGTAGAATCTGGTTGTGTGAAAACATAGCATGTGACTATTCAGTCCCGTGTTATGTTTTCATCTACACCCACCCAGTTGAACTTCAAATGAACTTGCGACTGGGACGATTTTCCCCTCAGAAATAAAAACTTTCGTTTGAAACCAGTCACGTGATCAGGAGATTTATTCATTCACGCTTTCTTTAGCAACTGAGATACACAGCAAATGATCGAACATGCCAGAGCTCGACAAGACTCTTCCATAGTAACGACGACACGCACGGATGGCTAATACCGACCAACATTCCATTTCGTTACTAAGACAACACACCAGTCAACTGCGAGTCCACACACCCCAAAAAACAATGTTCATAGTTGTGGCGAAAGTAAGTTTTACCATCTTTCTGTCTGTTTATTTTCTTATGGAACCACCTGGATCAGATTTCACATGTTTCCACCTCCCCACACACATTCAGTCAGCAGTCAAGTATACACTTCACTAATATGTGTTATTTGGGTTTTTCCTGGTTGGTGTGGTCCTCCTATATCTATGTCTACTGTCTGGAATCTTGCTGATAGTATTTCTAAAGTTTGAATTGGTGATTTGGTGTGCTTGTTAGCATAAGGTATGAGAAATGTGCTCAATTCAATAAATAGGTTAGGTTTTAGGTCTTAAATTACAACAACCAACGTATGAAAGGTTAACAAAATTATCCGAATGTTAGTCGATATAAAGTACAACTCTAGTCAAATTACCCAGCAGATCTCTCTGCCTAACCCAAGAAATCTTGTAGTAACTGTCACGTTTGGCGAAGGAGAAGAGAAACGTATAAAAAATAAAGGAGATAAAAAAAGGGGGATGGGAGCTAACTTTTGTTACCTGAAAGAGAAGCGTATCTATATTTCTTAAAAAGAAAAACAACCAGTTCCCACAAAGTAATTTATTTCAAGAAAATCCAGCTTTGCATATTTTCCTTATGCTTGTCGAAAACATTGAATTTAAGCTAACAAAATAATATATATTCAAGTAATGGCAATATTATAACCAAAAAAAAAAAAAAGGGTATAAAGAAATATAACGACTGACTTGCTTGAAACAATGTCATCAAACACCTACTGACAGTTTAACTTTTGTTAATGATAAAATACCATTCCTTGGTATTTTACGTCAAAATTCATTTTTAAGCCAATTTTCAGGGTTTGTTCTTTTTCTCGGCGTCTCCTTCTTTTGTAGAATCAACCTGGACAACCGTGTTTTTCTTGTTTCCTGTGTAGACTTGTTATTATTTCTTTAAGTGAACTTTGAGTAGACCACCGCTTTCTCCTCTAGAGATGAATATCTTTCTATTTCAACTCGAATTTTTTTTTTTTTTAGCCTACGGAGGCATTTACTGAAACTACTGACCAGCCAACAACTTCTCTTGTCGGCAAAAAGTAAAAAAATTCGGCCTCCAGACCTTAAACTCAACTTTCTTTTGAAGGGGACGGCATACGAAAACCACGAACAGCCAGCAGTTGGCTTATTATTTCAACAAGCAACAATAGGAACCCTGTATGGAAAAGAGGCTTAGCCCAAGCAACTAAATATGCCTGTTTAATCAAGCCACCTTGCTTCAGAAAAAACTGCCTAAAGTCGAAGGCGAATAAATACGAGCTCACAAAGCAAAAAAGAGCGAACAAGATAACGCCGTCTGCTCGTGGTGAGAAAAACAACAACAAAAAAAGGTGATCCCGTGACGGGTCTCACTTACATGGTGCATTCAATAAGTTTCCACACGTTTTTTGTACAAGCATTTAAAATTGTCGTAGACTCTTGAACATTCACTATGTTATTGCTATACTTCTTATGAGATGACTGGCCAATTTTTATGATTTCAGCTTCAAATGAACAGCTACAGCAGCAATTGGAATACACCTTACTAAAGCCTGATTGTCACAGATGGTAAATTTCAAAAGTGCGATCTGGACGTGAGGACACTTTAGAAGAACAATATGCAATAAAACTGTGTTTTAAACTTAGAAAAAATGCCAGAGGAACGTATGGAATGCTTCAGACTGCTTTCCAACCATCCTGCATGAATCTAGCATCAGTTTTTGAGTGGCATAAGAGATTCAAGGAAGACAGGGAGTCTGTGAGGGATGATGAGAGGAGTGGGAGGAGTAAGGAAGTCAATAGACCAGAGTTGATTGGTCAAAGTGTTAGGGATAGGGTTACTATGTTGAGGTTTTAAGGGAGTTCAAGAAGAGATTCCGTCGGAAGAGGCCTGCACTCTTCAAATCGGGTCAGTGACATTTCCACCAGGACAATGCATCAGTCCACATCTCCATCCTTGTCACAGACTATTTGACCAAGATGGGCATCCAGACAGTTCCTCCGTCTCCCTATAGTCCAGACGTTGGTCCCTATGACTTTTGGTTATTCCCTAAGCTCAGAGGCTGTTGTTATGAGACAATTGAGGAGATGAAAGAGCTGTGACGAAGGTCATTAACACGCTCACACAAGAAGACTTCCATGGGGCCTTCCAGAAGTTGTTGGAACGGTAGAACAAGTGCTTGCAGCCGGAGGAAATTACTTCGAATGGGACTTGAGTTCCATGTGTGTACTATCAATAAAAGTGCCCATACGAAAAAAATCTGGAAACTTACTTAATGATCCTCGCAAATAATAGTGGGGGCAGGGGCTAACGACACAACCTCATAACAGCCAATCGTATTTGAGCAGACATTAACTGTCGAATTTACAATTTCCAACAAGTGGTGCATGATGTGCAAAACTGTTTAATCGATTTATCCATGTTTAATATCTGACAAATCAATTCCCGCGCTAAATAATAATTTGAAATTATAAATCACCACGTGATTTAACGGTGGATCGATGTACAACTGAAAACTATTTCTTTCTGTTACACTAGCTTTAATCATGTTAATGGATGATTTAATGCCAGAGTGGATATGCTATTAAAAATAGACACGCGCAACTTTGATGGAACAAAAGGTCTGGGGTAAGATGTAGATTCATCACACAATATAAACAGGTTATACCCAGGTATGGTGAATCTTTTTAAGTCCTGAAAGGATTGAATTTCAGTGTCGAATACCTGTGCTTTAGCGTGGTTAAATCGCAGATATCTATTTGTACAGCAAGAGTTGGTCGGGATAGACAATCAGCAACTTTATTCTAACAACCCTTTACATGTTCAATATCTGATATGAATTCTGTCAGGACAGCTAGTTGTCACTGTTACCTCTCCGATTTAGTGGGTTTTAGGCTGTGAAATACACCCCATAACGGTTTATGTTCAGGTTAACGCAACCCTTGGCGACCTTCTATGGGATGACGAAAGTGTAGCACCGACACCTAAGCTGCTAAAATTTCCCGCTCAAAGATGGAATACCTGTTTGTGTTTGTTAATTTAAAAAGAAGTCCGACCGGTATTGGATTTCCCTCCACAATTTGGTAAAATGCAGCACCTACAGCATAGTTACTACAGACAGTGACTAATTGATGATTAGTACAGTTAGGTTGAGAAACTTTGCGAATCTAGTACAGTTAGGGTGAGCAAATGCAGATGCATCTATGACACGATGTTGGGCATTCATTTCTTTGGGTGTGGGTAAGTGCCAATCAGAAGATTTCTTTGTCTGTTTTGGCGCGAAATCCACACAAAGTGCTTGCGCACGAGATTTCCCACGAAACCGGAAGAGGACGAGGGAATGAAGGTCCCAGGGCTGAAGAAGATGGTCAGTCAAGAGAAGGAGACCAGTCAAGAGTAGTGGACAGAACAGACCAGTCGACAGAAGAGAACAGGGCAGTCAGCAGAAGAGAGCAGCAGCTAGGCCTATGGACCCAGGCCGCGTTTGCCAACATGAGAAGATGAGTCAGCATTTCTAGTGGCTTTGTGGGAATTTCGCTCGAGTACACGCTTGCGTTAGCTCACAGAAGCTAGAAAATTGTCACAGACTTATCCCTTCCTGCACTTGGAGCTAACCCAAGCCCAGGATTATTTGTTCTTCTCTTTTTTCTTCCACCCTCTCGGTTGTGTATGTTGTGGGTTGTATGTCCGTAGAGAAATGTGAAATACCCCGGGTAGGAGATGAGAAAAACCACTAGCTGATCTGATGGCCATGAGTGGTTTAGGAAGTTGAGAGAGTGGGAGGTCGGCCGGCGGCGTATTGTCACATCTGGCGCCGTGGACCTTGATAAAAAGTAAACCTAAGGAAAAGAAAAGAATCACAACGGCCGAAAATGGTTCCAGAAAGAAAAAAGAATCGAGGGAGTGGAGAAGTCGGAGAACGAACGGATAGAGAAAAACCCAAAAGACCTAGCAAAAGACCTTGTGAGCAGCAGAAAAAAGAAGAAAATGGATGTGTGTAGAAAGGCAGGAAAAACAAAACAAAATCTCTCCACATGGAAAAACTTTTTTTGTTTTTTTTAAAAGAGAGAAACCTACAAAGGTAAGGAGCCCACCTATCACCCCACCATTCAATCTCTGCACTCGTCTACGAGAAAAAAATGTTTTTTTCAATCGTTAAGAATTCTAAAACGTAGAAAGAAAAAAAAAATGATCCATTTCATTTTGGGGGTATGTGTGTGTCATCAAACTGTTGAATGGAACCCCTATAGGATTTACACTCCTATACTTTTAAAATAACCGTGATACCACTTGTTCCCGAAACAAAGATGACGGACGTCGGTAAACTAATCAGTCTCGGGAACCTATTTGTCAGGAAAGTCACGTGATTCGTGCTCACAACTACGTCCGCAACTTTGATTTTGTCCTGCGCATTTGGAGCCGCCTTCATGACAACGATTGTCTATGTATACTCTCGTCTTTCAAGAACTCGTTCTCTGACATTTCGACTTACAGAGACAACACACACTCTCTCCCATTTTAACTTCCAGAGACAGCACACTCTCTCACTCTCTCCATTTTGACTTACAGTGACAGCACACACACACACTCTCTCTCTCTCTCTCTCTTTCTCTCTCTCTCTTTCTCTCTCTCTTCATTTCGACTTCTAGAAACAGCTTGACCTTGCCACTTAGTAAGACACAATTCAATACGCGTAACATGGGTGCGTATACATTCTGCAACCTTTTTCCTTCCTGTTCTGCCTTTTCGGTTAGACTTTTTCCAGCCTCGAACACAGCCTCAGAAATTTCATCAAATCCAGAAAGAGACAACCAACCAGCATGGGAGAAGACACATGCCTCCTAGAATACATTGCTGTATTTTTGTATATCGATACTTCACGTGAAGTCTACAGGACACTTTTAATATTTAGTCTTTTTCCATAATATCCGTGTTAGTTACACAAATACACACATGCACATACAGAGAGGAATATTCAGCAGACTATATTAGAATATTTCCTTTTTCCTGTATTTGTTAAGATATAAACTTAATTTTGTTTATACTACTTTATTTTGAATGTTCTTTTGTCCGCGTCGTTTCACATCGTATACCTCATTTGCTTTTCAACAATAAGGAAGAAAAATGTGGAAAATATCAACATATTCAACAAACATTCACCACAGTATAAAAGAAAGAGAAACAATTATAAAAGTGAATGAAATTAAGGTTCACTAAAAGAATAAATAGTGGTGTTAATTTCAAACCGAATGGTCAATGTAGAATCGCGCTGAGTACAGGATGCGGGAGTGGATAGGGAAATCCCCCAACAACAAAAAAATGGAAAATTAAAACATGGCGGAAGAGAGAGAGAGAGAGAGAGAGAGAGAGAGAGAGAGAGAGAGAGAAGGAAGAACAGATAAAGAAATGAAAAAAAGGAAAGTGAAAACGGAAGAAGGAAAAAAGTAAAGAAAAAAAAGCAACAAAGAAATGAAAAAGGAGTGTTGGGTAGGCTGGCAGCTGCTGATAAGGCCTTGGTCGGAGTGCAATGACTAGAGGAGGTACACATAACCTTCCTCGCCCACGGGCTGTCCCAACTGGAATGTGTATATTTGTCTCTCGACAGGGCTTGACACAAAGTCAAATCACCCAAAGGTCGAATTATAGTGGGGTTTATTGGAGAGGAAGGTAGGGCTCGAGCCCTGCTGGACTATGCTAGTCATCGTCCCACTTAGTGCAATGTGGGCCTGAGGACCAAGACACAGATGCCTGATTACAGCTTAAACTAGACGAAGGGGTCCAGTGCTATAAAAGGCGTCAAAGGTGTCAATAATTTAGCTCACCCACCCGAAGGTTGCTCAGGCCAGCCGAAACCGGGGGCCTTTCGGCCTAAAGTCTGCCATTGAGCTTTGACACTCTGACACTCCGCTGAAAAGCGTTTGGGTCTTTGACCACTGAGTTTATATTGGCATTGTCTACTACCACTTTGCTAGGCTGATAATAGACTGCAGTAGCAAAACAACTTACGACAGACCAGAAAAGGACCTTGAAATTGTCTACATCGTCGGTGAATTTGCCGCGACCTGCTCACAAACATAAACAGATCGGATTACTCGCTCGCCCTAGAAAAATTACATCTGGGTGCGGCCGGAAATGAGGAAGCCCTTTTTACGACCTTGACTTGCTGTTACAGCTAAAAAAAAAAAAAGGGATAAGTTAGATTTAACAATATTTACAAAACACTTCTGCCAGAAATAACTCTATAAAGATTGAATTAATTATCTTCACTAGCCTATAACAGGCTAAAGAAGTACTTTATTTCTACACCCATTTTTTTTATAGAAGAACTTTCTATTTACGTCCCCGGCAGAAGTGGTGTTGCCTTCCCTTCATATAAACAAGACTTTGGCGGTGAGAAATTCGGAGGTCCCTGGACGCTCTTAGGAGCCGCTCTCAGAGCGGGCTCCGAGAGGCTGAATCCTACATCTGGTGGTTGCATTCGCCTTTCCCATCACATTGATAAGCACAAAAGGTCATTTTAAGAACCATTAGAGGTCTTTTTTTGCGGGTTGGAGCATCTCTGACGGTCCTTACCGACCAGTCGAAGTAGACGACCCGGAGGCAAACACGAAGAGGACTCTAAGACCACCCGGTCTTAACCATTACATCGGCTCCGCTCGTCTGTTTGGCTACGCAGCGCTAAAGACACGGGTTAGCTTTTAGCTACCGCTTCGCTATCTGCGCAGCGCTAAGATAACGCCAATCTTAGCCGCGGCCTCCTGACCTGTTCGCTCGACAGTGCAGAGCTTTGACACCGCAAAGCCTTAGCTACCGTCCCGATACATCCGCACAGCTTTGGCGCGGCAAAGCCATAGCTACCGTCTCCGAATCGTCCGCGCAGCTTTGGCGCAGCACAGCCATAGCTACCGTCCCGACTCATCTGCACGGTTCTGGCGCGGCAAAGCCATAGCTACCGTCAACGATACGCCCGCACAGCAAAGCCCTAGCTTCACCGACAAAGCCCTAGCTTCACCGACAAAGCCCTAGCTTCACCGATTCGTTTGCTCGACTTCGTACGTGCTAAGGCCTTAGCCTCGGTTTCCCCGTCCTTTCACTTGGTCCGTAGTACTAAGACACGGCTCAGTCTTAGTCACCAGCTCGCTCGACTCTACACGACCAAGCTGCCAACACCGACTTCGACCACGACGTTCCAGCAATGCAGCATCCAGTCCACGTACGACTCGCTGTTACGGACTGCCCTATCATTGCAACAACTAGCCTATATACGACTCGCTGTACGGACTAGCAACCAGATCGACCCCACCCCCGGTTAACCCAACGTACTGTCAAAACTGGGACATCGATTTGCCAACCACGACCGACCTCAGCTAACCGCAACGATCGTCCAGCTGCATTCAACGACTCGACCGACCTCAGCTTCCCGCAACGATCGTCCAGCTGCATTCTACGACTCGATCGACCTCAGCTGCCCGCAACGATCATCCAGCATCATCCTACGACTCGACCGACCTCAGCTTCCCGCTACGATCGTCCAGCTGCATTCTACGACTCAACCGCCACGAACTTTATACACGCGCTTGTAAACACGACAATAAATTGTCATCTTTATTCTTGCTTTTGTTTCCTTCATTGTCTTTGGCTGTCATTACCAGCGCGCTTTAACTTAAAACATTTGCGGGGTCGACAGAAAGACATTGAAATTATCGTTAACATTTTGCATGAACACAATTTGAAAATTTCACAATTTGAAAATCTGTCTTTAATGTCATCATCATTATCATCATCATCATCATGTCACGCCATCAACCCGGATATCCCTGACCCTTTCTCGCTACTCTTCGCTATCGTCCATTGCTTCCGGCAAATCGTCAGGGCTACACCCCGTATCGGCACAGAGCTGATGTATTTAGGTTCTAGCTGGTGGTTCTGCTTTTGCTCGTCCATATGGAGGGGTCTTTAATGTAATTGCACTAATTTCTATGGATTTCAGATTAGTGTTGATGGTATCGTGGCCGTTTCAACTACTCAAACCTAAAATCCCCATGTTTAGAGAAAACGTTGAGTCACCTGTGACGTTGTCATGCCCTGTTCAAAAATGTAAACAAAATAGACCTTTCCAATCCCTTAAAAACGCTACGTCTGGCTACGACAGGAAATGATGAAATCATCAGCCGCCCTGACTAGCAGCAACAGCGAAGAAAGAAAAAAATCTGTTTACAACATTAACAGTTCCAGCCTTGCGAAAATCACTCAATCAAAATAAAGTGGATAATCTTCAGAAGTCTTTATCAGGCTAAGGAATGATTGTATTACCACTGATATTTTTTATGGACGAACTTTCTATCCACGCAGCCTCCGCTAGTGTGATACCACTTTCACTCTATTTATCGACAAGCTTTTTCAGTAGTCGTTGGCTCGCCCGTTGGCTTGCACGTTTTCTCGTAGCTAGTTGATGGAAGGCATTTCGGCCGGCGTGGTGTTAGCGGCTCAGATCCGGTCGGGTGTGTCTCGTCACTGAACATACCTCTGGCCTCAGGGGGCCGTCCCCCAGGCTTTAACGCTCTTCGGAGGGATTGGGTTTATCGCCTGGTGCCTGAGGCGCCCTTTCTAGAAGAATGCCGACGAGGCCCGAGACATTTTTGGAAATGCCGGACGCGTGAGCTCCGGCCCTGCACCCAGACCTACCTTAAAAAGGGCTTGTGCCATACTCGTCCGGTTGGTGGAACGGAAGACAAATACCGCTCGCCCGTTGGTACAGGCGCGATCACTATGCTACTTGACTGGAACACATTTCGGTCGGCCTTGTTGGCGAGTCACATTCCAACCAGGTGTGTCCTTGCTCAGGTAGAAGTTGGTGATGACCGGCATCCACGAGCCTCAGGGGGCCGTTCCTCCAGGCTATAACCCTCCTTGAAGGGACTAGGTTTATCGCTTAGCGCCTGTGGCGCCCCTCTTTAAGGAGATGCCGACGGGATCAGAGACATTTTTGGAGCCACCGGGCGTGTCTAATCTACGGCACTGCGTCCAGACCCATCTTAAAAGGCCTTGTGCCACACTCGTCCGGTTGGTGGGACGGTCGACAAATAGCGCTCGCCTATTGGTACGATTCTTTAGAATCCGGACTCGTAAGCGAAGCTTTCGAAGCATGATCCTACATCTAGTGGTCGCAGCCACCTTACACCTACGTAGATATGCGAAAAGGTCCATTAGAGGTCTCCATCCCTAGTATGAGAGTATCTCATGAATTTGTCGAAGCAGACGGCCTGGAGGCAAACACAAAGAGGATAATGAGACCATCTGGTCTTAACCATTTAGGTTGGTTCCCGCTCGTGCAGCGCTAGGGCACGGTAGTCTTAGCCATGGTTTCTCTGTCCGTTCCTCGGTTACACAGAGCTAAGACGCAGCAGTTTTAGCCTCTCGTTCGCTTGTCCCTCACTTATACAGAGCTAAGACATGGTAGTCTTAACCATGACACACGTTACTCGTTCCTAGGCTTCGCAGTTATGACATGGTAGTCTTGTTCGCTCGTTTCTCGGCTTCACAGCAAAGACACGGTAGTTTTAGCCACGACACTCATTCACTCCTTCCCCGGCTCCGCAACGCTAAGACAGGGTAATCTTAGTCACTCGTTCATTCGTTCGTTCCTTGCCTACATAGAGCAGTCTTAGCCCGCTCTTTCGATCTTGTGTGACCGAGCTACCAGCACCAACTGCAGGCCAGCTCCAGCATTGCAGCATTTAATCCACGAATGACTCACTGCTCGGACTAGCCTCAACATTTGAGACCACATCGACCCCCTCCCGGTTAAACCAAAGTACTGGACAACGGGGACATCGATCATCTAGCTATCTGTACCAACAACGACGACCACCAGCTGTCTCTACTATAAACGACCACCAACTGTCTCTACTTTCGGTGACTATTCCACCAGTCGTCTCTACTATTTCCATCGTATATACGACCACGATTCTTTAACCTACGATAAAATAAATTGTCATTTATTATTACTGTTATCTTGCCTTTTTTCTCTTCATTGTCTTCTGACTGTCAATTTACTTACACATACAACAAAAATAATTTGCAGGGTCGACGTTTTTATTGGCCCGGCAACAACGTCAGACAACAACAAATCGATGTATGTACGTCATGAGAGAACTTCCGTTACAAACACATGAACTATTTTTGGTAAGGGATTAATTCTGCTGGACTTTAGGAGATAAATTCGTAACTACAAAATAAAATACATTATATTTAAAAGTTCCTCTTCAAAGTATAATGAAGTATTTCATTGTGTGGTCTTATGCTAGTCACGGAGCCCAATGTCGTATGACAACTAGTCACTGTACTTGTTGTGGCTATTGTGTTCGTGACTATCACATTAGCTTCCGACTATTTGCTTTGTCAAATCCTTTTGTGCCCACGCTGTGTTTGAAAGATCTACGAAGGAGATTTAATACAATTCAGCCAGATCTTCTGACGGTCAGGTAATATGAGTGGCTAAATTGTCTAGCAACTCAAAGAATAGAGAAAACCCGTTGTTAAAAAATAACAAAAATGGTTTTTATTGAAACACGTTTATGAGACAATAAATAACAAGCAAACAATGTTTGCTTCCCCGACAAAAAGTAGAAAAAAGAATATCGAAAGAGGAAGAGTGACGATGAGGTACGGTTAGGATGACACTAATGTCTCTGAAGTCTGGGACTTTTAATTTTTGAAAGTCTGAAGGTTGTTCGAAGTGTCTCGGGTCTAGAATGGAATGGATGCTTCTTTGGCAGTCTTGAGTTTCTTCTTGGTCCCTTTCCTCATCCTCTCTGATGATTCGTTTTGCCATCCTGTTTTTATACATCAATATCTGGAATAAAAAAGGTTTCTGATTGGTTGTCCAATAAGAGACAATTAGGAGTCATATTCCCATTGGTCAGCCAATCCTAGTTCAGGATTATATCTTACAGGTATTGGGAAAACCCTTTTTAGATGCTTTGACCAATGGGAACAGGTTTAGAGCAATGGGGTTGAACTAAAAATTCTCAGCCTCACCTGACTGGATGAGCCATGCCCAGCTCACCTTTATTTAGGGTGGTGCAAAATTAAATCTCCCTTTTGACATTGAACTTTAAGATAAGGACTAGAAAAATATGTTTTACGAAATTACCCATTTCATCATTATGATCGATGAAGTTTGTTGACAACCGAAAAATTGAATAAATTCGCTGACCTTTAAAATCAAAAACAATTATCTCGCACTTAACTGACCTTTAGGAACAATCAACCACCTTTTTAGGTCAATTTAAACCTTGAACAAAAAGACATACGTCGTGTCACATTCCTCCCCCACCTACCAAACGTTTACCTGCTGGATAAACGTTGGTAAGCCAGTAGAATAAGAATATATATATACATGGAGTTGGTTACATGATAGAGTAGATGAATGATTTCGGAGATCTTTCAAACACAGCGTGACCACAGAATGATTTGACAAAGCAAACAGTCGGAAGTAAATGTAGTAGTCACGAACACAACACTCACAACAAGTACTGTGACAAGTAGTCAAACCACATTGAGCTCCGTGACTAGCATAGGACTACATCTGATGCTGTTTAAACCTGGATCAACCCTCAGTAAACTACTCGGCGCAACCACACCACACACAGGACTCGACCCAGAAAAATTCCCAATAATACTGCCACACCGCACCCACGACCTGACCGAGAAAAATATCCACAATGCAGCCACACTTAGAAAAACTTCGTCACCCAAAGAAAATCTACAGATTCAGGGTAAGTGACTGCTTTTCTTCGCTTCTCTTTATTCGTGATGCAAATTGTTGGTTCATTAGTCGGATATATTAGATAAACTAGTATCCCATTTTTTTTTAAAAAAGCATATCTAATGGCTAACACCAACCCAAGTCTCATACACATAGTAGCAACAAGTGGATCGAGGATCCCAATATTTACCAGAAGGCCGACCGACTTGAAATCATGGCTAGCAGCATTAAAAAAGAAGCAACGGATCAACAAGCTAACAGATTCGGAGTTAATAAACCTAGCCTATGATTTTTCAGATAGTATTGTGTCGGAATGGATCGGAAACTATCTTGTTGATCGCCCAGACATTCCAAGAAAAGACTTGTTCGAGGAACCAACGGCAAAGTATGGAGAGTTTGTAAACTCTACTGGCGCCGCTCGGGCTTTGATGAAGATAAAAAAGACGAATCTCTCGCCGAATTAGCGAGTAGAATGTCAAATCTTGCTAAGTTAGCGTATCGGGACTCGGAGTTAAGGGAAGGATCAGCTGTGCAAGTACAGCTAGCTGAATTTTTTATTGATGAAGTTGGTAACTCCTTTATTAAAGAGGGTGTTGCGTGAGCTAATCCGACAACCTTGTCGGAGGCCTTGTCATCAGCAAAGGAAAGTGAAATGCTCTATGAGTGACTTCGAGGCTATCAAGAAATAAAAGAAAAACTTACAAATAGATTCCCAGGCAGAGTAGGTTGGCGACAGGAATCACTAAGGGCACTCAAGTCAGAAGATTACAGGAAAAAACGGTCTGGGGAGAGTCGTGGTTGTTATAATTGTAAAAAACCTACACAACGAGCTATAGGAGATAAGGAAGGGAATGCTCCACACTTATTCAGTCAGCGAAAGCACTGGAATTGTGACGAAAAATGTTGCCCAAGTTCAACTGAGGAAGGTACGAATTATCGGGCCTCAGCAAAATAAAAAACCAAGGCACCAACGAAAACTAGAATAGATACAAAAAAATGTAATCAGGTCACATCTTCAAAGAAAGACACAAGTGCCAGAACTGTCCAAAGCCGCAAAATCGGGATATAATTAAAAGTTCTTAAAGAAAAGGGACGGAAGAGTATGAATTTCTTACCCAAGGTTCGGACATGATATGTAAGGTCGAGATTATGGGGAGGAAGATAGAAGTACTCCTAGATTCTGGATCGGAAGTCTCATTTCTGAAATCATCAGTTTTTAAGGACCAAAGGACTGACTCTATACGAGTGAGGGATTCAGATTTAATGGTGACACAGGCTAACGGACAAAAGCGGTATGGTACACTTACCTATTAAGATATGAAGTATTGAAACTTGGTCAAAGCTCTACATTGCGCCCGACCTGGATTGGACCATGATACTGGGTGAAGATTGGCTAAAAAGATTCGAGCCCAGATAGATTTTAATCCAAATCAACTAAAAATAAAAGGGATAGAAATCTCACTTGGTAGCGAAGCCAGTGGTGAGATCAATATCTACTCAGTGGATAATATCCAATTACCTCCACGTACCGCTGTCTTCTGCATCGCTAGATTAGGCCTCACTGAACAACCAAAGGAAACCCTATACCAGGTGATTGTAACAGAGAAAGTGATACCAGGGGACGAAAAAGTATTATTGGTTGAGTCTGTAGTGAGAATGAATGGAAAAGAGTAGATCCCAGTTATGCTAGCAAATTTGGGCAATAAAACAAACAAAGTGCCCAAGGGAGAAAAGTTGGGGAACATATCAACCTTAAACATTAGAAAGCAAGTTAAGTATATTGAAAAGGGACCGACCAAGATAAGCGAAAGTGAGATCAAGTCCCAGGACATCAACGTACCAGAAGAATTTAAAAAGAAAATAGATCTAATAGAGAACAATAGAGATGTTATCGCTAACTCGGATAAGGAATTGGGACGAACTTGGGCAGTCTAAATGAAGATAGACACAGGAAACAACCACCCCCTAAAAAATTAAAACCCTACCGAACCCCAATCCATAAAAGAAAGTTAGTGGAAAAAGTGGTCAAGATGTTGAAAGCAAGAGTGATTGAACGTTCCAAATCGGCCTGGAATTTTCCGATAATAGTGGTAGACAAAAAAGATGGGAGGCATCGCTTTTGCGTAGACTTTAGAGCCCTAAATAACATCACCAAACCTCTTGCGTCGTGCTAATATGTCATCTATTAGTGGTAGAGGTACCACTAATAGATGACATATTAGCACTTCTGGGTAAGGCAACTTGCTTCTCTACCCTTGATTTGAGGGCGGGGTTCTGGCAAGTAGCACTCGACCAAGCTGATCACGAAAAGGCTGCGTTTGCATGCCAATTTGAACTCTTTCAGTTCCGAGTTATGCCCTTTGAATTGGCCAATGCACCAGGCATCTTTCAACAACTGATGTCCATAGTGCTTGAAGGGCTAGAACAGTTTTCCCTGGCTTACCTGGATGACATAATGGTTTTCTCTAACAGCATAAGTGAACATCTACAACACCTTCAGTCAGTATTTAATCAGTTGAGAAAACATGGGTTAAAAATAAAATTGCCGAAGTGCCAGTTCATGATGGCAGAAACCAAATATCTGGGATTTGTCATGAATAAGAAAGAAATTAAACCAGACGATGATAAAGTTAAAGTAATTCGCTCAATGCCAGAATCAAGGACTGTTAGACAGGTCAGAGGTTTCATAGGAGCCATTGGATACTACCAAAGATTCATACCTGCATTTTCTAGAATAGCTATATCCCCTATAGCACTCACAAAGAAAGACACCCGCTTTAAGTGGACGGATGACTGCCAGCGATCATTTGATATGTTAAAGGATCAGCTAACAACGATTCCGTTATTAGCTTATCTAGATATGAATTAACCCATGATTTTGTATACTGATGCAAGCGATCAATGTATTGGGGCATGTCTAACCCAATCATGTCCTGAAAAGGATGGTCCTGTTCCAGGAATACCAGAAGAAATACATATTTACTTTCTTTCTCACAAATTGAGCTCTAGTCAGTAGAGATGGCCTGTAATAGAAAAAGAAACATATACCATTGTATATGCTCTTCAAAAGCTTGACTATCATCTGAACGGTGCACAGTTCACCATTAAAACCCCTAAAATACCTATTCAAAGCAGACTGAAAGAACAAGAAAATACAACGGTGGGCATTGAAAATTACAGGATATAATTGTACAATAGAATATTTATCAGGCAAAGAGAATACTTGCGCCGACTTATTGTCTCGTATCCCCAATCAATTAAAACAAGAATCGGAACTTCAAGAAACAGAAATTGATGACAAGTCTTATCAAATTAACGTGATAAACTCGCACTAGTTACATCATAGGCAGGGTTTGGGGGACTAGAAGAAATACCCAGAACAGAAATGCCCCGGTTGGGAGAATATCAAGAAGATGAGGAAATTAAGGCCTTAAAGAGGACTATAAAGTTGGGGAAAGCTTCTAAAGGATTGTTAGAAAAATACATGGTATAAGAGGGGTTGCTACGAGGATCCTTAAATAAGTTTCCATACTTTTTTCGTATAGGCACTTTTATTGATAGTATATACATGCAACTCTAGTCCACTTCGAAGTAATCTCCTCCGGCTGCAATGCACTTGTTGTACCGTTCCAACAACTTCTGGAAGGCCCCATGGAAGTCCTCGTGTGAGCGTGTCAATGACCTTCATCACAGCCTCTTTCATCTCCTCAATTGTCTCATAACGACAGCCTCTGAGCTTAGGGAATAACCAAAAGTCACTGGGAGCAAAGTCTGGACTATGGGAGGCTGAGGAACTGTCTTGATGCCCATCTTGGTCAAAGAGTCTGTTACAAGGATGGTGTTGTGGACTGATGCATTGTCCTGGTGGAAATACCACTGACCCGATTTGAAGAGTGCTGGTCTCTTCCGACGGAATCTCTTCTTGAACTCCCTTAAAACCTCAACATAGTAACCCTAACCTTAACCCTTTGGCCAATCAACTCTGGTCTATTGACTTCCTTACTCCTCCCACACCTCTCATCATCCCTCACAGACTCCCTGGCTTCCTTGAATCTCTTATTCCACTCAAAAACTGATGCTCGATTCATGCAAGAGGGTCGAAAAGCAGTCTGAAGCATTCCATACGTTTATCTGGCATTTTTTCCAAGATTAAAACAGAATTTTATTGCATATCGTTCTTCTAAAGTGTCCTGATGTCCAGATCGCATTTTTGAAATTGACCATCTGTGACAATCAGGCTTTAGTAGGGTGTATTCCAATTGCTGTTGTAGCTGTTCATTTGAAACTGAAATCATAAAAATTGGCCAGTCATCTCATAAGAGGTATAGCAATAACAAGAGTCTACGACAATTTTAAATGCCTGTAAAAAACGTCTGGAACCTTATTGAATGCACCACGTATATTACCTTTCCGACAGGGACGAAGAGGTCCTACCTAGGCTGTATATTCCCAAACTGATTCGGGAAGATCTATTGAAACAGATTCACGATGACATGGGACATATGGATGTTGACAAGGCTTATGAATTCATAGACAGGAAATATTTTTGGCTTGGGTAGTACAAAGAGGTCACGAATTATATTAACCCATGTGTGTTCTGTCAATCAAGGAGTAACAAAAGTGATAACGCACCTCTTGAAGAAACTGATGTGCCATCCTACCTCTTCGAAAAAATAAGTATGGATGTCTCTGGTCCCTCTGGTGAAACACCACGGGGAGATAAATACATAGTTAACTTTGTGGATTGGCTAACTAATTGGCCAGAGGCCTTTGCGGTGCCAGACAAGAAAGCTCAAACAGTAGCGGGGCTACTATTAACCAAGATAATACCTCGCTTTGGAACTCCCTTAGAGCTAGTATCTGATAATGGGCCAGAAAATGACAATGAAATAATGCAGCAAACAGTAGAAAGCCTCAATATCAAGCATATTGTCACTTCGCCTTATCATCCGCAAAGTAATGCCAAGGTTGAGCGGTTTCACAGTTTCTTGGGAGATACCCTAGCAAAACTAACTGATGGGGAAAAGGGAAATTGGGATTTATTCCTGACCCAGGCTTTGGGGACGATAAGGTTTTCGATTAATGAAGTAAACAGGTTTTCCCCCAATTTCTTACTGTTAGGGCGAGACGTAATATTGCCCATTGATAATTTACTAAAACCTCGTAGAAAATATTTTGGAGAAGATATTCATCGAATAATTCTTCAGCACCAACATAAAATATTCATGCAGGCTAAGCAAAGAATAAAACGTGCCCAAAAGAAGAGAAATGAAAGGATAAACAAGAGTAGAAATGAAATAGTACTCAAAATTAGGAGACCTGGTTTATCACAAAGTGCAACTCAGACAATGAAAACTTGACAAAAGGTGGGATCCTTATCATAGAGTAATGTATCAAACGGATCCAGTAACTTTCATAATATGGGATCAAATAAGTGGGAAAGTTAAAAAGTCACATCTTAATGATTTAAAATTAACGGGATAAGAAGAGTGGCAAATCCCTAAAATAAAGGAGACAAATAGACGGGTTAGAAGAACAAGATGGGTTGAGCCTCCCTCAGAAACAGATTCCGAACCCGAAATAGAAATTGAACATATCCCATATATTAGGATCTCAATCGAAACCCAAGATACAAGAAATCCCTCAAAATATGGATCCGATAATTAGGAAACTGTGGATGAAATGTCTCTTGCAGAATTACCAAGAATAGACAGGGAAAAACAGGATACATCCAGTAGAACACCTCTGTAGTACCGACTAAGAACGTACCTGAGTAAGAAGGGAGATCATACTGAAGTCGGACAATCCAAAGACAATATGAATGATAATTTACGATAACCTAGTTATGACCCTGCCTATCTGGGGAACTAAATGTTGTTGGTAGATAGGATATTTCCTAATCATTCGGACGAAGAAGTGTACATATATATGTATGTGTGTAGATATGAATACGAATAAAAGTCTTGTCTTTTTTATATAATTGGGTGGAATTTAGTGGGACCCGACATTAAGACAAATTGACCTCCCATTAGTTCCTTTGACTAAATAAAATCCCTATTTTCTTGTAGAATGGCTGGCCTGAAGTCCCTATTCCTGTTGAGTGTGCTGACGATGACATGGTCACTGCGACACAGTCAGAATGTAATATTTCGCAAAAAAAAGCGAGGTAACAATAACCAAATCAAAGTGGTTAATAGTTTTTACAATAAATCTAGAACCCTTCCGTTCCTTACTGCACGAATTAAGAAAAGAAATAGCTGGAGCCACCCTAACAGGAAAGGGTTGGGAAAAAGACTACATAGGTGCAGAAAAAAAGGAAATGTCTAAACCTTTGGTGTCCACTTATGCAAGACATAAATATAATGAAAAGTAGCATTGAGATTATGGGAGGGTTTTTGGAAGGTATGAAGTTATTGCAGAATAGAGAAAGGAGGTCGGTACTTCCCATAATGGGGAAA
The DNA here is from genome assembly GCA_963585895.1 of Sepioteuthis lessoniana. NCBI lineage: Eukaryota > Metazoa > Mollusca > Cephalopoda > Myopsida > Loliginidae > Sepioteuthis > Sepioteuthis lessoniana. Next base: position 145,396,808 of record OY757906.1, on the reverse strand, counting down.
GCACTGAACGTATTTTTCGGTACCGTCTCTGAAGAAGAATTAGATGTTATAAGACTTAAGTTAAGTACTTTCGAAAAGGGCCAGTTGGCATTAGTTTAGGTAGAGAAGGACAGTATTTCTATTCTAAATATAACTAGGGTGGAACTTGCTGGGAATCGTTGTAGCATAAATCAACTGGGGAAAGATTTTTTTAAATACTAGTGGAGCTCGAAAATATCAGCGAGACCCTTATAATTCGAGTATTGGAGCTAGAAGATAGCATGAGAAAATATTTTCATTTTTCGACAATTATCGGTTAATTGCATCAAAGGCTACAAACCTTATTGGGCTCAATACGAGATTTGAGAGTCCAGTTGTACATGCTTTCTTTGGGTCATTTATCTCCAAATATAGTGGACCCAATCCTTCTCAGGGACCATTTATTGGAGGTTCAGGCCAAAATACCACGTCACCAGAAACTGCCGGCTGATCCAGCAACTCTATTATTATTCACTGGGCTGCTTGACCCTCGTAGAAAACAATAGATTACTAATAGTTGTGTCACTTCCTCTATTGGATAGCAGTAACATCTATGAGGTATTTCAAGTAATCAATTTGCCGATCCCCTACCCAGGAAACAGGGTTCAGGGACTGTCGAAAAATACAAAGTAGAATCCAAAAATATTGTCTTCGATCTGACTAGAGAAAAATTCATGCTACTCACTCCTACTGAAGCAGAAAAGTGTAAATATGATCCACTTGGAACTTGCATATCTAACAGCCCAGTATATACATTTAGTAACCACCGCTTGTGTGTGATGGAATTGTATTGAGATAACCGAAGAGGGATAGAGCAGCATTGTCAGGTGGGGATTCTACTGGACGTCATATTACCTGACCGTCAGAAGATCAGGCTGAATTGTGTCAGACTCACTTCGTGAATCTTTTAAACACAGCGTGGGCACGGAAGAACTTGACAAAGCAAACAGTCGGAAGCAAATGTGGTTATCACGAACACAACAGCCACAAGTACTGTGACTAGTAGTCACACCACATTGGGCTCCATGACTAGCATAGGACCACACTGACGCAATATCCTACATCTAGTAGTCGCGGCCGCCTTACACCTACGTAGATATGCGAAAAGGTCCTTTTCAGGACCAATAGAGGTGTTCATCCTTAGTGTTGGAATATCTCTAACAGATCTCATAAACTTGTCAAAGCAGACGGCTTGGCGACAAACACGAAGAGGATTATAAGATCAGCCGGTCTTAATCATTTCGGTCGTTTACCGCTCGCATAGTGCTAAGGCATCGCAGTCTTAGCCACGACATTCGCTCGCCAGTTTTCTCAGCTTCGCAGCGCAAAGGCATCGAAGTCTTGGCCAAGGTTTCCCCGTCCATTCGCTCGGCTTCGCAGTGCTAAGACACGGCCGTCTTAGTCACGACACTCGTTCACTCGTCCTCGGGTCCGCAGTGTATGAGACACGGTAGTCTTGGCCACGATACTCGTTCGTTCGCTCTTCGGCACCGCAACGCTAAGACACAATAGTCTTATTTACTCATTCCTTAGTCTGTTCGTTCGTTCCTCGCCTACATGGAGCTAAGACTCGGCAGTCTTAGCCCACTCATTAGATCCTACGCGATCTAGCTACCAGCTCCAACTGCAGACCAGCTCCAGCATTGCAGCATCTAGTCCACGTACGATTCACTGTATGGACTAGCGTCAACATTTGAGACCACGTCGAGCCCCCTCGTTAAACCAAAGTACTGCACAACCAGGACATCGATCATGCATCTGTCTCTCTACCAACGACGACGATCATCCAAATGGCTCTACCAAATACAACTACCATCAGCTGATTCTATCAACATCGACGACCATCAGTTGTCTTCACCTTCGACAACTATTCCATTTGTCATCTCTGCTATTTCAATCGTCAATACGAGTACAGATTGAAACCTTTCGACAAAAATAAATTATCATTTGTTATACTGTTATATATATCTAGCCTTTGTGCTCTCCATTGTTCAGTGGCTGTCAATTACTCACTCGCATAATGCATAAAAAATAATTTGCGGGGTCGACGTTCTTATTGGCCCCCACAACAAAAGGCTTTTGACACTTATCGGCAGTGGACTGTCGCGGCTGAATTTTTCCTTACAGTTTGTTTGGGTATTATTTCTATTTTTCATAGGCTGCTGGACGACAAATGCTTTACGGTTATCCAATAACGGCATTAGTTCATCCACCAACCTAACAAGTTGGATGGAATTCTAGTCTTTTTGCGAAGCAATTACTGGAGATAATATTGATGACAGAGCCTGAAGAAACTTGTACCTTACTATATCTTCGCTAATTCCAATACGTTTAGCGACAGATATATCGGTGAAACCGTTCGCATGCATAGACTACAGCTAGTAGCTCCTTTTCAGTCTGTGCATATCGGGTTTCCGTGTTTGTAAAGGCTCGACTGTGTGGTCTCCTGTGTGTTGGTCTCCTTGGGTGCGTCCATTTTGGAGGTTGTCGCTTTGGGAGTCGTAATGTTGGGGTTGTCTCTCTCTTACTTGTCCAGTCTGCTGTTCTTTCTTCTGGAAACCGTCTTCCATCCTTCCTCTTGGTCGGGAGGATCGATGGACTAGGGTCTCTGTGTCTTGTCGGCCGCATTTCCCGCAGCTGCAGTCTTTGGTTCTTTACTTCTTTGCGGGCAGAATTTTGCTAAATGTCCCACTTATTGACAAGACCAACAACGTCTTCAACTATCACCATCAACTGCCTGTCCTTGTTGTAGATGATGTCAGCAAAGGATTGGAAGCCATCCCTTTTCAGGCATATTTTAAAAACATAATCCCCCTGTATTAAACCAGAGCTGGTTACTATTGCCTACTTTGCCGTAGGAGCTTAGGAATGCGGCCAGTATTTCTCCCGACAGGTCTGTTGGTACGTTACAAACCGTAACTCGAATCCTACGAGTGCTCATATACTAAGGCTGTAGTTTGTAATTCCTTGTCATTAAATTTCCGCCGGGCAGTTTTGCCGCTTGCTCTGCCGTGGGCAGTTGAATCTCATACGTAGCGAAGCTCCGCATACAGAAATATTTATCCTTCGACCGGCTAATCGCCTTGTTTTTGTTGCCTGACACCACGTATGAAACTATCCTGGGCGCGAATTCCTTGGTTAATTCCGGGATAGGCAGGATTGTGTTGCCGTTGAAATATTGAGCATATTTTTAAACTTGTCTCGTTCATAATCCTCCGGCCTCTTTTGTGGAGCTCCCCATGGCGAGGAAGTGGCCGGGCTATTTGTTGGTTTGTCACGAAGTTTTTGTGCCGGTGGAATCGAAAAATCCAACGAGTCTTGTGATTCTAGAAGGGATGGCCAGTCCTTCTGCGACGTGCTGGCTTCTGGACTGGTGGGTATAGTTTCTTTGTTGGTTTCTGCCGGACCTCTTTCTGGAGCTATCTGCAGCGGAGCGACTTTTGGACGACGACAGTAGTCTCGGTTGCAGTAGTCTCGGCTCGAGACGACTGCAACCCTCCATGGCTGCTATTCCCTGGTGGGAAGAGGGTACTGTTGAACTGGTTGCTTCTCAGTTGTTGTTTTTTGCAATTCAGTTGCTGGTTTTAGCAGTGCTGCGAGAAAGAATGTAAAAATATGTGAAATAAAACTGTCGTAGGTCAAAGTAGCAAAAATTAAATGCCTGGTGAGGAGGACCCCTATGCGCGTCCGCTGTCTACGAATTGCTAGTAAATATTTACAGACTTTCCCATCAGTAGAAGCAGTAGATTAGTCAATCAGAGGCAACTTAGGCATATATGAACAGGGGCAAAATAACAAAGTCTAGAATTAATGTAGCCTTGTTTCTTAGAAGGAGTGTCTTTTGTCATTCAACTAAAAACAAGATGGCTACCCGAATCCTAACAGTTTATTGGCCCAGAGCAGTAAAACATTTTTTGATGGCGATGAATCCAAATTTTAGTCGTGGGAAGTGAAATGCCTTGGATATCTTAAAATTCAATATAACACAGAGAGGACGTTTGTATTTTCTGAAAAAGGGGCTAGTTATACTTGTACATATCTCCACGGGTGAAAATTCTTATTTCCGGACTTTCGGCTACCCAAGACTGGACATAAACACACTGGCAGACAATCGGTTTCCTGGAGACCCTAAAAGGTGTGATGATAAAAAATTTTAAGTCACTGATCTACTTTTATCAAACATCTGCGCTTTATATTAGCATGGCTGAATTAGTTTTTCCCTTGCAAATACGTATCGACATTTATATGGACACACACGCATACGCATATACATGCCAATGGCCAACTCACAATCATACACGTGTATACACCCCCATGAGCTGGAAATCTGGAAACTGCATTACAAACTGTATTGATTGGTACGTAAAGAAGACCCAGTACCTTGATAAAATCAAGACCCAAAAGGTTGTGTCTCGAATCTGTTATGTAGATCTTTTTGGATGCTGTTTTGTCCTCAATTTCCATTGTTGGAAAATATTCTAGTGATGTGGACACAATCCCCAGATGCAACTCTGCGCTACATATCTTGTATGTGATAGTGAAGGCTGGCCGATGGTTTTTTATTGTCTCTGTGAGATGAAGTTTAAGTCTGAGATAGTGTCTATTTGTAACCGAACAGAGTGGCCGTTCAGTTTTACTGATACATATTTTTGGTTTGACTTGGTGTTGGGGTGAAAGGTTGCCACCAGATTGTATGTGTCTTTCTTTACTGTCTGTGTTTGCTATGTGGTCACTAGTGTGTTATTTTGTGTATCAGTGGGGTGCAGAATCCCTTTTTATGTCCTTGCTTTTTTGCACTCGAGACAGCGGTGTGTCTTGAATGAACCCTTTCGAGAGAAATACCAGCAACCATAATTACAGCAAGTAGATGGAGGCTTTTTATGTTCAAAACACTGGTGACGTTGAGGTCTGCTGTTCTTTGAACGGCGTTGACTGCGGCTGATGTTGCATGTGATTCACCAACCACTGCAACTTGTTGTAGAGTAATGTCTGGGTTCTGTTCTATTTTTGACAGAATTGTTGTTCGAACCTCAGCATCACCGGCGGACCTCAACCCACATTCAAATATAAAGCACTTAAATTGTGCGCGTCCGTGATAGACAAAATTTTAAAACACTCACACTCTGTATTGACGGTGCCTGCATACGTCTTGAAATGGACTCTATCACATTTGGTGATGTTTTTTGTTTTGAAATTTCCATTGTTTTAGCGAAATTATAATCCCTGGGATGTTTTGTTAAAATATAATTGGAATACCGGTCGTGTTCTGCTAAACCTAGCTTTATTAATAAAAGCCAAACTTTCCAGTCGTCCGCCTAGTCCTCCAAATCCACAATGAAAATATCTTCATAACATGTGAACCACTTTGGATATGTCGATTTTATATCAGTGTCAAGGTAAAATTCTGTGATAGAATGTCCGACTGATTCTGCATCTCCCAGTGTACATATTTTTGTTTCCTGAGACGTTAACTGAAGATAGTGGATAGTCTCTTTGTGAATAATTTCATCAACTGTAACTGTTGCTGTTGGAGTTTTTGTATTGTCGAATCCATTGTTCCTTTTGTATGTACGTATAGGTTCTAGAATCTGAAAGAAAATCCTCGTTACTAAATTTTTTACGTTTTTACGCACAATGAAAATATGTAAACAAAACGGAAAAGAGACGGACATGTGGATGTACAATAAAACAATTAGATTCTATTAACTACAGGCAGAGACATGCGTCTATTGACCAGGAAAAGATGTTTTAATTATGGGTACACCAGTCAAATGTACGTCCATGTGTCACGTTGTGATACCCCCCTTTAGCGGCCAACCCCGACTTGTCAACTTCTTAAAACCAATATTATTCCTGGCCAGTGATTTATCTTGTGGGTCCGCCTGGGTATTTCACATTTCTTTACGGCCACAAAAGAAATACAACCGAGAGAGTGGGAAAAAAGAACAAACGAACAATATGGACTTGGGTCAACTCCAAGCGCAAGAAAGGGAAAGTCTATGTGTGACACTTTGCATTCTCCGTGCATTTGTAGACTAACGCTGGCTTGTATTTTGAACGAAACTTCCACAAAAAGGTACCAACAATGCTGACATCTTCTCGCGTTGGTTAACCGGCCTCTGTGTAGCTCATCAGGTCTTAGCAGTCGCCTTTCTGACTTCTATTGACTCTCTCATTCTCTGGATAGTCAACTCAAAGCCGACCGCTCTCCTCTGCCCTCCGATGTCGACTCCTCTCCCCGTCTTTCTTCGTCCACTGGCCCCTGTCTTCTCTCGGACCTTCCTTTCCTCCTCAACTTCCGGTCTCGCCGGAGATCTCGAGTTCAAGCCCTTTGGTTTTCGCGCCAAAACAAAGAGATTGTCTGCCTGGCGCAGCACCCACATAGTGTCACAACATTCGATTTTCAAATCTCTGTTTTCTCTCTCACGTGCCAACGTTCTTCCGGTCCCAACAATCCCACAATGTGCAGTTCACGGAAGGCAACTCTCTCCCCAACGAGAATAACCTTGATATTTTTTCGTTAGGTCTGATCCCTAGCAAGAACACGTGAAGATAAATGAATAAAATGTTCAAAAAAATTGACTCCAAAGTCATTTAAAATAAAACTTAATTGTGCGACCTTAAAATAGGGTGGATAGACTTGGCGTGACACATGAATACTTGAATAAATAAATAAACAAACAAAACAGTGGCGATTAATTTGAAACACACTCCTCACAGGCTTAACAAAATGAAAATCTTTTCTGCAAGATGTCATCACTACAGATATATAAAAGTCTGTTGTTGACCCTTTGACACAAGAAAGTAATTTGCATTCCACAAATGGATATGGTACGTCACCAATACATCTTTAGGCGCTTCTCTAGCGTATAAATTCCTTTAAAAACTTTCTAAAAACATTTTATACCAACTTTTATCCAGCCCACAAAAAGTAAATAACATAAAAGAAATATTCCCATTTGTCTTATCCCTTTTGTTCATTATATATATATATATATATATATATATATATATAAAATGAAATATCCCCCCCTCTCTCTCTGTCTCTTTCTCACACACAACATGTATACCCATGTGCATGAGCTCATTTGTCAAGATTAATGTATGAGAGAAGACACACACACACACGCACACACACACCTGGACAAAATGTCTGAGAACTACAAAAAGAATTTCTGCAATATTTATTTACTTCACTCTACAAGGTTTTTCAACCAAAAGTTCAATAACTTATTTACTGTAGATTCTTTCTATAAGACAGACCTCTTGAATGATAACCACTGCCTCTCTTGACCAGCCATTTCAAACTCCGAACCAGTTTCACTACCTTCACCATCATCCGTTCCTAATTGCCACCCAGCTATTCCTGGCCTAATTAGTTTGGAATGAAACGCCAAAACTGCTCTGCTGTGTCAGGCAACAGTGCTGGAATGGAAGTATTACTATCACTTGTGCATGCGTGCATGTGTGTGTGTGTGTGTGTGTGTGTGTGTGCGCGCGCACACGTGTGTGCGTGCGTATGTGTGTGTGAGAGAGAGAGAGGGGGAGAGAGAGAAACAAGGGGGCGGAAGAGAGAGTTAGGGTGTTATAATTTCACCACTGAATATTGATTCGTAACTGATGCCGATTTGCGCGACAATCCAAATATCCGTTTTTTTGCTTGCTTGCTTTGCAAGTTTGCAATGCTTGGTGATGTTTTAAAAAAAGATCTGCCAAGTTAGCTACAGAGATTATGTGGAGCAGCTGCAAGGAAAAGAAAGGTAGAGAAGAACAAAAAAATCTCCATGTTTTAATGTCATTTTCGTCCTTTTCTCCAATTTCCTCCGACCTACCTCATTCTCTCTTTTCCCTTTCCTTGCTCGCTATTTTTTCTTTTTAAAAATCTTTACCACTCTTTCTTCTGTCTCCTTATTCATTTTTACTCTCTTTTAAGTTTTAACTTGGTTGTTTTTTGGCCTTTGTTTACCAAACATTTTGTGGCCGGAACCCCTGTCTATTTCAGGGTCTATCGCATGGACCTCCATATAGATAAAAAAAAAATCTCGTGGATAATCGTATAAATAAAAAGGGAATTTATTAAATGAAAATCACATTCACTGTTTGCACTGAGTAATGACATTTAGTGAGAGGGATGCGCTTGACTTGCTTGGGACAAATTGTCAATTCTTGGCGATATTCTGAACAAAGACATACGCAATTCACTTAACATCAGTCAAGATTCGTACATGGTCATTATATTGGTGAGTCCTGAAAATACTGTTTTGCATAAATATATAAGTATGCTTTTGTAAAAGGTAAGAGCATTTTGAATGCCTTTATACGATACCAGTGGATACTCCGAACACCCACTGAGCACAAATTTGGGGAGTGATCGCAGTTTAAACTGGATTTGCATAGGTGTATACTAGTAACAAGAAATACGATTTCGTCGCGAATCAAATAATACAAATTTTCAAGACAAGCTTGCAACGTCTATGGAGCCTATTGAATAAAACAGATACTCTTTCAAAATGGGTGTCTGCCTCACAGCTCTATCTATCAATTTCTTGTTTATGAATATATAATCTAGCTGTGCTTTAGAGTTATTTGGGGAAGTGTGGGTTCATAGTTTTCCCTCCCTTTTTTGGGAATGGGATTTATTAAGGCATGGTAGCCTGTTCTCGAGTGAAAATCTGCTTGATATTCCCCATTTCTGTTTGACGAATTGTCTTAGTAGAATTTGTTATTTTCGTCTTTGCCTATTTGAGCATTCGTATCTCCACCGATGATGAGAAGGTTTTGTTTGAGAATGTGTCGGACAAGAGAAGATAGTTCGTTGCAAAAGGTGATGATGTCCGTTTTATCACTGACATTGGTAGGACTGCAGAAATATGTGATTGCTGCACAGGGTTTGCCATTAAATGAAGCACACATCATTCTTGGTTGGATTTTCTCCATGTTATTCAGTAATTTTAAGGCACGCGGATTGAAAAGCAATCCTACGACTCCTCTGACGGCATTGAACCTGCAACCTCCAAATGATTTCACTCAGAGGCACTTTCCAACCAAATGCCTTATCCACTTGTATCTTTACCGGATGTTGTTGGTTCAATCCAAACTACAAGTAAGAGTAATAATGAATACTTACAATAACATAACACTTGTACTCAGTCATGATAAACTGAATTGGAAGTCTAACCCTGTGGATCAGATAAAGGCTTCACTTCGATGTTCTATGTAGACTCCAGTGTTCATCATGAAACACCTGAAGAAGGCTGAAGGGCATAATGACCCAAACGTTGGGAGAATAACAATGAGGTCAATTGTCTGAGTATTCTAAGTAATAATAATTTTATTTCTAGTTCCCTATAGCAGTATCTATGTTATTGTATGCATATAATGTCTATATTATCCTCGGTTGCAGATGCTGTCACCCCATATAAGTGGTTTACTGTAAAGTTATTACGTTAAATGTTGCTATGTTTATGTTTTTGCAAGTAAGTAATTTTGCTTTGGGTTTGAATTCTGTTGCAGATTTTTCGATCACTGGGGCCAGAGCTCCAACCTCAGCAGAATGCGTCCCTTGTTAACCTGTGCCAAGGGTGATGTGATTCGGCCATACGGTTTGAATGAGTCATGGTAATCTTTCGTTGACTGTTTTTTCCTCATCAATAGACTCCACCCTCATAGATGAATAGCAGTAGTTTCCTAACTGAGCTATTTAAACTTGGTCATTTACCTATAAGGTTTTTCCGCCTACCATCTAGTGAAGCTCACTGTTGACCAAATTTTGAATTTATCCGCCTTACTTCACACCCACCATGCAGCTTTCCATGGCTTCCTGTGATATATGCTTGTATACTTTTTTCTGTAGAGGGTTGTTGTGTAGGATTTTTAGTTTTTTTCCCTGTTTCGCCGCATCATATTCCAGACTTTATTTATGCTTTTAAGCAAATATCGTAATGCGAATTCTGATTCGCAAGTTTAAAAGTATAAGTCCAACAATCTCTTTTTATTCTATTCAAGCTTTGTGGACTGATTTTATTTTTTACTTCAACTATCAACCTTCAATCACTCTTATGTAGCGATTTCAGGCAATTATTATCTAGCCTTCATCCTCCGTTATGACATCTCCCACGCCAACGTAAAATGGCCAATAAAAACTCGAGATCAAATCCTTATCTGTCATCTTTAATAAAATATACTTACATTACAAGAAAATCTGCAGCATAGATACACGCTGACACACACGCATATATATATATATATATATATATATATATATATATGTATATTTCAAAATGAATTAATTCACTAAGAGATTCGTATTGTTTTATAGAATGAATTACTTCGTTCTTACATACCTTTATGTTTCCAGCTTATTGCTTTCGTGAAACATTTAGTGATTTACTATTTTGTTGCTTGGATATGACACAAGACTATATGAATGGGGCACCCAATGAGATTCGAACACACTCGTGTAAGTTTGTTAGTCGAATTTTTTTTTTTTTTTTTTTTTGTTTTTTCAGGTTTTGTAATGGTTTATATAAAGGTCATTGTTTTGTGTTAGATTTCTCTTCCTCTTCCTTTCTTTCCCTTTCTCAGAGTGTGTCTCTTCGTCTGTCTTGTGAGTACATTTCCCCAATTAATCTTTGATATTTGATATGCTATAAAGTTTTTCGTTGTTTTACTCTGGTTCGTAATGTGTGCGTGTGTGTGTGCGTGTGTGTAGTTTAGGCTTAATTGTTCCTGTGCGTGTGAGTGGGTATAGATTGGGCTTGAGTTTTTTTTAAAGTAATCTGGTTTAAAATTTACTGTCAATTACTATTTACTATTAATTATATATATATATATATATATATATATATGCGTGTGTTTGTTTCCATTTCGGTGTGTGTATGATTTGTTTTATTCAACGTGGGCTTGAATTCATCTATGAATATTTTTTCTTTTATTTGAAGTAATGTATAGACGTTGGTTTGATATATGGGCACTGTTTTAAAATTTCCGTGATTACATTCGTATAGGTGTTTTTAAACATTTAATTTTCTATTTTCTGGTATTCTAATATTGCTTTGTGGCGTGATATTCTGAGATCGAGGGCTTGAGTTGATCATATATATACTTCTTTTCATTTGTTACATTTGATTATGCAGACCACGTTTTTGGAGTTGCAGCTTAAGTCTTTGTTTATTATGAATTTCATTTCCGGGTGTTTGAAGGTATCAAATTTTCCTTCTATGATTATATTTCAAATTTTACATCGTTTATCGTTGCATATGGTAACTCGTTATGTTGTGTTTTCTCCGAATGTAAAAGAGGTGAGTATTCTTTTAAGATTTTTGGGTTGTCGCTGGCTTTTAATGATTTTTTTTGTCTAGTATTTCTTTGATTTTGTCATTGTTTTTAAGTTCTAGATCTTTTTTATTTCAGTGAATAGTTTTGGGTTGTTTTTGTTGTAGGTTTCGACGTATACAAGGGGTTTTTAGCTGTTGTGCTTTTTCGGGTTTCGTAGTTCTTTTGTGGTATTTTGTCTGCTAATTTGAATCCCTTATTTATCAGTGTTGTTGGGTATCCTTTCTGGTGTTAGTTCTTTAAGGCGAGTTTTTCTGAGGCTTTTATTAGTGATTTTGGTGTTTATTCTACGTGCTACAGTGTAAGGGATAGATCTTATACAGTTTTGGGGGCGGTGGCTATTGACGTGAAGGTATTGATAGCTGTCTATGGGTTTTTGGTAGATATCTGTGATGATTTTGCCATTTTCATTTTTTATGAAGATGTCTAAAAATGGTAGTTCTTTTGAGCTGTGTTCCATAGGGAATTTTATTTTGAGGTGTAGGTTTTGGAGTAGGTGGTGTAATTCGTTAATGTGTCCCCATGGGCATTTCCATAATATGAAACAATCATCTAAATACCTTTTCCATGACTTAGTAAATTCTCCTTTTATGTTGTTCCTCTATTTTTACCTATAATTTCGTATAGATTTCCTTCTATACTAAGGTTAGGGTGGCGTATGTTAGTGCCATTTTAGTTCCCATAGCTGTTCCTAGGGCCTGGATGTAATTAACGTTATTGAATTGGAAGGAGTTATTATTAAGGATTAGTTCTATACTCTCTATGAAAAATCTTTTGTTAAAGTTTAGGTGTAATGTGTCTGGGTATTTATCTATCCAAAATGAGATGGCTTGTTTTCCCAATTCATGAGGGATATTACTGTATAGGTTTGTGACGTCAAATGTGACTGAGTGTGCCGGGATCAATTTTTTGAGTTATAGGATTATAAGAAATGTATGTTGTTTCTAATATAGCTTTTTATCTTGTTTAGAAAAGGTTGAAGAAAAATACTTATTCGTTTTCTAATTCTGTTAGTCGGACACGACGGGCTTGCTACTATGAGTCTAAATTTGAGGTCACTGGGGTTTTGAATTTCTATATATTCAGAATTTGGTTTCTACGGGGTTCTTTTTTTATTTGTTCGGACTTGTGAATTTTTGTTAGTCCGTAGAAATTGCCAGTTTTAGGGACATAATTTGTTAAGAAATCTTTTTCTTTTTTAGTTAGCGCTTTATTGTGTATTTTGCTGAATTTTGTGATTTTTGTCTATGTTTGTATCAATTAGTTTATAGTTGGTTTCATCTTTTAATATTTCTTGGATTTTTGTTTTGTAGTACATTTTATCTAATATGACTACTGTACTTCCCTTGTCTGCTTCTTTTATAATTATGTTTTCATTTTCCTGTATATTTTTAAGGCTTGTTTTTGTTTTTGTCAAAGATTGTTTTTTCTTGTTTTTTCTTTTAGGTTAATATTCCATAACTTTTCAAAGAATGTGTTTAGTTCACTGTTGTTGTTTTTGTCTGGGAAGAATTTGGTCTTAATTTTTACAAGTAAGTCATCTGTATCTTTTTTATTTTTGAATAAAAAAAGACACAGATGACTCCTTAGACACCACCCCCAGAACATTATGAAATCCACCCCTTACACTGAAGCACGTAGAATATACACCATAATCACAAATAAAAACCTCAGAAAACCTCGCCCTAAAGAACTGCACACAACCTTAGTAACAGAGAAGATACCCAATAACACTGATAGATAAGGGATTCAAATTAATAGAAAAAATAACATAAAAAGAATTACGAAACCCAAAAAAACGTAACAACGAAAAACCAACGTTAACCCATGTTATATTTATATTTTTAGTGCTTCAGGATTCGGCTTTTATTATTGATTTAGGTAGAAATCAATTTATTAAATATCATATTTTTTTAGAATCATTTCATTTACAATTTTGGCTTTATTAAATAGATTTGTATTGCTGAACTAGATTAGTGGCTAACCTGCATGAATGTGCATGTTTTTTCTTTTTTCTTTTTTATTGCGGGTGGATTCTTCTATTTAATATTTTTGATTCTAGCATGTTGTTTGGCTTTCTATTTTCCATGTATCTTTATTTAGATTGAATGTAACGCCTAGAAAGTTGACTGTTTTTAAATTAGACGTTATTTCATAATTTAAGCCATACATCATAAAGATTTGTATTAAATACTTTCTGGCACACTTATAGAATACACATTTTTTTGATTTAAAATAAGCAACGAAAACATACATTATGAGGTTTTTTATGTACCCCGAAAAGCCCGGTTTTATTCCTACGTTTTGTAAAAGAATAAACCGTACTCAACCAGCAGTAGAGATTTGGGTGAGAGCTTTTGAAGAAAGGAAGACGAACGCCTTTTACGTACAACAAAATTTATATACAACAACATCAATAAACAGGGTTTTACATCAAATGGAATAAACAACGAATTGTAAGAGTTCACAAAAGAGAGTTCAAGGAAGAGTTCAAGATGTAAAATATGGTTAGGTTTGTTGAGGTTGTAAGACCTGTAAGGTTTTGTAAAGGTTTGGTAGGTTTGGTGTAAGGTTGAAGGTAAAGTAGGTTTGATAAGGTTTGTGGGTAAAGTGGGTTTGATAAGGTAAAGGTTTTGTGAAGGTGTTTGAAGGTAAAGTGGGTTTTATAAGGTTTGGTTGTAAGGTTGAAGGTAAAGTTGGGTTTGATAAGGTTTGTGAAAGTAAAGTGGGGAGTGGTAAAGTGAGTTTGATAAGGTAGTGGGTAAAGTAATTTGCAGATAAAATGCCTGCTGTGTGTGTGTCCTGTTCCTTTAAACTCAGCACGTGCGTTCGTCGCTCTTGGGTCCCGGTGGTGGAAAGTACCAAATACGTATACCGTCAAGGGGCTGCTACGAAAAGGACCTGATGCTAACAGTTGTGGGAGTGGAACCAAAAGGAGCGAGTCTCCAGAGAAGCTCCTTTTTATAATGGACGCCACGTGACCCCAAGGGGCTGCTGCTGTTCGGTGAAACAGGATCACCAGTTCCTTGCCAAAATTTATACAACATAAGAACATTCTAGAATTTTTGGATCAAAATCGCATTAGCATTGAAGTTACATTTTTATATTTTTCAACCAATCAGCTAAAAACATAGAATAAGAACATTCTAGAAAAACAGGATCAGAAACTAATTAACAGAAAATTTTTTAGGCTCTAAAACAAATAAGTAAAAATACGAATCTGATTGGTCAAGAGATATCTACGCGCTAAAATTTTAGGACTGCAATAAAACTATTTTTGATCCACTACTAAAGTATAAATAACGAAGAATTAAATCAACCAAGTCAGATGTCGGTCATTCAATTCATTTCTTCCACGGCCAAAAAAGTCATTCCGTCTACAACCCAAAAAGACTTTTCTCTAGAGATCATGACCGAGCCGCAGAGCTGCGATTAAGATTCAAAGAAAAAGACTTGCGAACTTTCTTTTATCAATGCGACTCGCTGTCGCCAAAATCTTAAGAAAAAACACAGTGCGGACTTAATGAAAGCAAAAGACCCACACTCACGGCCCCTCATTCATATACACACACACCCAAGTAGAGAAAATCATTTTTATCCAATTTACTTCGGTCAACCAGGGAACCATTTATTAAATAAACTTTATTAACATTTAAACACACACACAAGTGTGAACAATCTTATTTTCATTTAACTGGCCATAACTGTATTTCTACAAAAGGCCACTCGGACATTATGTTTCTCATTTATTTTCATTATTTTCATTTATTTTCATTACTGTTTTGTAATGAATGATTGTTTGTTTCTTAAAGTTCATTGTTGTCCTAAAACATTTGTTTTACGTGATTATAAAAATTTGTGTTGTATTTTTGGTGGAACTAAGTGTGAAGTAATACCCGTAAAATACGGACGAGAACTCACTCTCACTCACTACATGCACCTACTACACTCTTGACCTGTGAAGCATTACAATTCTTTAAATCTATTAACCCATCATCACAGTGACAGCCGATGCATTTGTGCTCGACCGATAAATACGTCGATCCCACAAACTTTTGAAAAATAAGTGATTAACGACCAACTTGGCAAAAATGCCAAAGACAAGAGGGTTAATTCGAAAGGCCAAGATTTATTCGGCAAATCGATAACAATAAAACGTAGCCCGTTCGGGGACGAAGATGTACTCTGAATTGGTGTGCACGACTACCCTGTCGCAGGTCCGAAATTTCAGTCACTGGTTGTGGAAACTGGATGAACGATGTCCCGGTTGTGCAGTACTTTAGTTAACTGGTGAGGTGTCGACGTGGCCTTGAATTGTTGGTGCTAGTCCTAGCAGCGAGTCGCTCGTGGACTAGATGTTGCAGATGTTGGTAGCTGGAAGATGCAGGAACTGCTTCTGGTGAAGCTAGGGCTGGTCTGTAGGTGCTAGAAGGTGCAGGAACTGCTGTTGATGAAGCTGGAGCCGGGAGGTGTAGTGAGAAAACTGAAAGTGGTCTCAGAAGATTTTCTGAGGTTAGCTCTTAAAAGAGCTGTTTGATTGTTAGACTTTCTGAGGTTAGCTCTTAGAATAGTTGTTTGATTGTTATACTTTCTGAGGTTAGCTCTTAGAAGAGCTGTTTCAATGAGAAAAGCAGCTGCGGTTGGTTTGGTTGACTGCGCTGGGTCAGCAGCTGGTTCCTGTGTCGTCTGCTGGCTGGAATCAAGACATCGGCTGTTGGTTAGGCCTGAGGCTGTGCGTCTCTGACAGCTGCTGCTGATAAAGCCTTGGTCGGAGTGCTCTGACCAGAAGAGGTACTGGTTACCTTCCTCGCTCACTGGCAGTCTCAGCCGGAATGTGATATTTGTGTTTACCTCCAACTAGACAGGAGTTGACACAAGGTAAATGACCCGAAGGTCAATTATAGTGGTGATTAGGGCAGGGAAAGTTCGAGCACCAGCCGAGGCTCGAGCCCTTCGGGACTATAATGATCATCAGCCCACTTTGTGCAATGTGGGCTTGATGAGCCAAGCTGGACATGGACACAAACATGGATCCAGACACGGATTTCTGATTATAGCTTAAACTAGATCAAGAGTTCCAGTTCTATTCAAGGGTGTCAAAGGTGTCAACAATGCACCTCGCCCACCCGAATGTAGCCCAGCCCAGCCGAAGCCGGAGGCTTTTCGACCTCATGTCTACCATTGAGCATTGACAGTCTGGCACGGGACCGGAATGTCTATATTTGTCTCTGCCTCCCACCAGAGAGAACTTGACACAAGGTCAATGACCTGAAGGTCGATTATAGCGGGGATTAGGGTAGGGGGAAGAACGGACACGAGCCTTGCTCGAGCCCTACTGGTCTATGCTGGTCATCGGTCCATTTAGTGCAATGCGGGCCTGATGAAGCTGGACATGGACACAAACTTGGGTCCAGACACGGATTTCTGATTATAGCTTAAACTAGACCAAGAGTTTCAGTTCTATTCAAGGGAGTCAAAGGTGTCAATAATGCAGTTCGCCCACTCGAAGTTAGCCCGGTCCAGTTCTTTCGGCCTCAAGTCTGACATTGAGCATTGACAGTCCGGCATGCGGCTGGAAAGTCTATATTTGTCTCTGCCTCCCACCAGACAGGACGTGACAAGGTCAATGACCTGAAGGTCGATTATAGTGGGGGTTGGCTGATTATAGCTCAAACCGGACCAAGAGGTCCAGTGCTGTTCAAGGGGTCATGAGTATCAATAATGCAAGTCGCCAACTCGAAAGTGGCCTGGTTCAGCCGAAACTGTGGTCTATTCGGCCTGAAGTCTGCCATTGAACATTGACAGTCCGGCGCGCGGCCGGAAAGTCTCTGGGTCTTTGAGCGCTGAGTTTATATAGGGGTCGTCTACTACCACTCTGTTAGGCTGAGTGAAATGCTTCCGTAAACAGGAAGTTCCTTTATTAAAACAAGTAACAATGAAATACTTTATTATACTTTGTGGGGTTTGTTTGCTAAATAATGTTGCTCCCATAACTTATGGTGGCTCATTATTGAAAAGCAAACGATGTAAACGACGCGGTCAAAAGAGCATTCAAAACAAAGCAATAGAAACAAAAATAAATTTATACATCAACAACTACATAAAAATGAAACATTACATGTCTTCCATTATAGCTTGTTAAATATTCCTCTGTGTGTGTGCGTGTGTGTATGTAATTAACACGAATATTATGGCGAAAGACTAAATATTAAAAGTGTCCTGTAGATTATAAATGTATGTTGATTAACTATTTCACGCAAGGTATCAATACACAGAAATATAGCAATATATTCTAGGAGAAAGCATTTTCTCCCATGCTGGTCGTTTATCTCTTTCGGGAGTTGACGAAATGTCTTGGGCTATGCGTGAGACTGGAACAAGTCCAGCCGAAACGGCAGAACAGGAAAGAAAAAGATCACAGAGTATATACGCACCCATGTCTGGAAGTCAGAATATAAGAGCATGAGTTATTGGAAGTCGAGAGTATATATAGCTAATTCTTGTCATATGATCGGCTCCAAACACACCGTTTATTTTGCGCTGGACAAAATCAAAGGTGCGGACGTAGTTGGGAACATAAATCACGTGACTTTCCTGACCAATGGTTCTCAAAACTAATTAGTTTACCGACGTCCACCATCTTTGTTTCGGCAACAAGTGAATCAGTATCCTATTTTCTCGAATTTTCTTGTATCCCGGCCATTTTAGAAATATACGAGTGTAAATCCTATAACTTTAAAGAGGAACTTTGAAATATTATGTATTTTATTTTGTAGTTACAAATTTATCTCCGAAAGTCCAGCAGAATTAATCCCTTTCGAAAAATAGTTCGTGTGTTTGTAACGGAAGTTCTCTCATGGCCTATATACAACGTTTTGTTTTTGTCTGACGTCACGGGTGACTCAGCGTTTTCTTTAAACTGGGGATTTTGGTTTTGAGTAGGCAGAACGGCCACGACACATTTTTTGTCTTATTCATACGCCATATTCCATAGTAAACAATGATTTCGTTTACACAATTTCCAGATTTACATATATATATATAAAGTTGACATGTGGAGAGTTTTTGAGGAACTGGGACTTGTGGAAACGAAATCATTTTTTACTATGGAATAAGGCGTATGAATTAGCATATAATTTAGTATATATATATATGCGCTAAATTATATGCAAATTTTGTTTTAATATTGAAAAAAAATTATGCAGAGATATGATATTTACTTTCACTATTCAGGTAAAAGAAAGTTTCAGTTATTTACATAATTGTTTACCGAACAGTTAAAGCCAAATTTATTTCTTCATCAAGGAAATCGGACATCTTCGATAGTAAATGTAATCTGTGTTTAGAAGAAAAGATACAAATTTTACTTTACCCAGTGCCTGGAAAATTATTAAATAAGAGATGTGAATTAATAGCTAGGTGTAGACATAGGGCTAAATTTAAACTATAGAAAATTAACATAAATAATGTTTTTTTATAAAAAAAACAACATAGGATTAAATTGAGAATTAATGTAAATGAATAAGAATAAAATAAAATAAAAGATAGAAAATGTGAAAAAACCATATCATATATACGTATTAATCTTTAAAAGTGTAACTGATTTAATAGGCTCAAAAATAAATTTGATTTTTAAAAAAAGTTAAATTTGATTAAATCTTGAAATTAATTGAAATAATTATTTCTGTATCGTTACGTAAAGTTATTGAATAAAGTTAATTTTCTAATTTAGTAATAAATCCGTAGTTTTAAGTCGAAAAGTAATTAGAATTTTAAAAAATAAATAATTAAAAAAAAAACAATCAATTTACTATAATTCTAACTGACAATAAAATAAAAAACGGAAGTAGGCTAAATGAGGAGATAACCCTTCACCCCTCTTCTATCCTCTCCCACCCTTCTCCTGTGTCTGTTCTGATTTATTTTATCCATAAGATCTGAAGAAGTCCTGTTGATTTATTTCGTGTTTTTTGATTTTATCAAAAACACATAACAGGATGGAAATAAATTTATAATCCTAATGTGACCGGTTTGTGTTTTTTCTTAATGAAATTATTGCTCTATAATGTCTGTTATATTGAGCTCTTTACCAGGAAAATTTAGATGTTCAATTTTGAATAGTTTTCTTGTCCTGATGGAATTACTCCCAACTCCGGTTTAACTGGACCAAATAATACTTATATATATATATATATATATATATATATATATATATATATATATATGTGTGTGTGTGTGTGTGTGTGTGTGTGTGTGTGTGTGTACGTATGTATGTATGTATAGAAAGAGAGAAATAGAGAGAAAGAGAAAGAGAGAGAGAGAGAGAGATTTATCTTACTTCATATTCTGAACATTCAACCATGCCAATGTACACACCCAAATTGTAAAAAGAAGCTACCAAGGAATTAAAGTTGTACTAGCCAATAACGATTCCCATTCTCTATCGATCCTATATGAATTAATTTATGTGGAGGGGAAACGTTCACAAAAAACTAAATTAAGGACATTTTTCTAGTTAGTGTGAGCGTATAACCCGGAATATAAGTTGTAATATATTTCTTATACTGAGATGTATATATTTTCTGGTTTCTACAGTTTAAAGATAAGAAATATATGTGAAATATTTTCCCACTAGTTGTCATAATATAGACTAAATAAGATTGCATTTCGGAGTTATTTTTATTTTATTTATAATGCGAGACTTTTTAAAATCCTAAGGAAGTTAGTATGCTTTTATTTATTTTTCATTTTTTCATGGTATTCTAAGTGTAATCCGAATATGACACCAAGGGATTTTTAAATAATCTACAAGGTAATTCAATGTTCGTAATGCACGAAAAACCGTTACAAATTTAATATATTTTACTTGATTCGATTTACTACACAATTACCAAAGTAAAAGTTTCTTAAAAATGAGGAAATAATAAATTTTATTCTATAAGATCATGGCAACAAGAACTATTTACGTTATTTTTTTCTTTTTAGACCAAAATCTGCAATTAAGATAAAATTGCTCAAGTACTGTCAAAACATATGGATTGAAATATATCATCGCTTCCTTTAGAATATTCTATGTACCCAAAAAATCTGTACAAAAATATCTTCAATCAAATCAGTTTATAAAGAAAATAATTTTCTCCTTTCCTATATAAAAAAAATTGAAAAAAAGGTTTATCAAATGAACAGTTAAAACATTTAAAACTTTTGAGAATGACTTATCACAAACGAATTTGCTTCAATGTTGTTTCTTGTAGAAAATTACATTTTAGTTGCATATGAAATTTTTGCTGAAGGAAGTAACATTGGAGTGACAATTGAAAAAGAAATAAATAAATCCTTTGCTAATGACAGTGGTGCAAATTTAAATCTAATTTCACATTTTTGGGGAGGAAATAAAAACCTTTTCGTTAAACTATGCTGAAAGAATTGGTTTCCACGAGATCGTTGGAGTAACAATGAACCTGCCCAGTATTTAGACGGGTGACCACTTAGGGAGAGAAACCAAGTCTGTTCAACGAACATATTTGTAGAGGAAATAAAAACCTTTTGGTCAAGCCATGCTGAAAGCACCCGCTTCCACAAGATCGCTGAAGTTAAGTAGCAATGAGCTTGCCCACTACTTAGACTGGTGACCATTTTAGAACAGCAGGTAATGTAAGCAAACTGTACATCGCCCCCTGAATGAAGCAGTTTCCTGGTAGCAATTGGCTTGATGGTGCGATGGCATTTTTCCACAATACCATATGTTACCGAAAGATGCTGAGGAAGTCTTCATGCAACAACAGATGCCAAATAGAGAATTGGTGGGGTCTAACAAAATCTGCACGGCTCAGTTACGTGATACAATACCAGCCCCTAAGTTGTTAATACAGGTTTAAGTCATAGTTACACACTGCCTCTTTTCAAAAAGGAAAAAGAAAAAAAGCAATGACAAGACTTCGAGAACAAGTTGCTCTTTCTGAGGTATGAGCCACACTCAGCTTTAGGTACTACTATAATAGCTTTGGAAGTTACTATCGCAACATGGCCAGCTTACACGATTCTCCGATTTTGCTCGGCCACAGTGGACAACAACACCTCCACTGGACCCTAGTCGGTAAATTCTCAGCCAGTCAGTCACTAGCACACGTCACAACTCAACTGGTCACTCAAGTTGATATGTCCTGTATATATAGTGTGATCACCCCTACCCTCCTCACAACGTTAGATACTTCAAACGGCTAACCTTTTATCTACCGATCCCTACAGCACTTTAGTGTCAAAATGTTGTGTCTAATAAAGGTCACTAAAAATTAATCCTTCATCCAGTTTTTTGACATTTTGACGATTCATTCATTCTGCCGATATCTTCACACACACACACACACACACACACACACACACACTTAGTATATAAACACACAAAAACGTATTGGCAGGTCGATTTTAGAACCGTGGTATCTGCTATGAAAGTTGGGATTTAACATGAAAAATAATGGCAATTTTTTTCTAGATCGTTACCGTTTTCAGGGAAATACGCTTAACGAGTAAGCTTTGGATTGTGATTCTGGTGACCAGTGAAAGATTTAACGCCGTCACAAAATTTCGTACCCTTTTCGAAAACAAATGTGCAAATGTCATTTAATAAAATGTTTCCCGATTGCAACATTTCACTTGTTTTCCATTAATCAATTAAAAGTAAATTAGAATTACGTATGATATAAGAATTTTTACTTGGTTAGAGGTAAAATAAGTATAACGCATCTAGGTCATTGGCAACGATGAAAAATGGCTTCCTTTTCTTCTCTGGAATTAAATTCAGGTGTTGTTATTTTTCAATGGAAAAAATAGACAAATTTTAATTCTCAACAAAACAATTAAATCGAGAAATTCCTTCAGTTTAATCAACAGTTGCAAGATGAATATATTTTCTTTATGAATCTTGTTTACGCAACTTTCTTTTCATGGGTATTATTTATGTTTTCACCTTTATGAGCATTTTGTTATATTTATGATACAAAATTGAGATAATCGACAATTTCCTGTTTCTAATTGTAAAATTAATTTGTTCTTTTGTATTTTTATGCGACTGACTTAATTATTTTAAAAAGAAAAAAAGAAAGCTTGTTTAATCCACATAATTTTATATTTTCGAAGTGTCTGGCATTTATTCAAAAACATTTGTTTTTCCGTGGAAGAAACTAAAATTTCCATCTTTAGGTAAGTAATATTGTTTCGTTCCTTCTATTTTTCATTGTTTTAGATTAAATTTTATCTTTGAAATGTATTCTAATTGGGTTATATTCCAGTTTTGTATTCAAAAATATAGCTGATACTCTTTTATAGTCGACATCCTGAACATAATTTCTTAATAAAATATCCCTCTTAGATACACGATGAAAAAAATATTTTTCTATTCTTTTTGAAAAGTTTTGATTAAATTTGACGTTAAAGTACGCCAAATTACTGGAGTTTTTTGGGTTTTTTTTTTTTGTGAAGAGAAAGGGTACTGTGATGTTGTGGTTAACGTGCTGGGATGCGAGTTCGAACTCCGTTCGGGCTATTACGTTCATTTTCGGATGAATATCCTTGAGAAAGGTGTTAACCTCCTTCTCTCCCCAGCTATAGGTGAAATAGTATCATTGCTGTTCCTCTACAAAGATGGCATTGGCATTAAATAATCCCCGAAGTTTATTATATATGGCTTGAAATGACTGATTCATTGACGCCGTGTCCATTCCGGAATTAAACGAGCACTGTTAACACGTCTCTATGGAAAAAAACCAGCGAGGCCAGTGATCCGGGGTTGTGAGGCGTGTAAGTATGTAGACCCTGCTCCAGTACGATGGGAAAAAGTGGGTAGCTACGTATGAGATGTGGAACAG
The DNA here is from genome assembly GCA_963585895.1 of Sepioteuthis lessoniana. Taxonomy (NCBI): domain Eukaryota; kingdom Metazoa; phylum Mollusca; class Cephalopoda; order Myopsida; family Loliginidae; genus Sepioteuthis; species Sepioteuthis lessoniana. The sequence goes on along the minus strand of OY757906.1, from coordinate 145,373,592 downwards.
GCCAGGCATGAACATTACACACACTTCAACGGTAACCATTTTCTGACACTAATAAATTGTGCCCCAACGCAGTTTGCAATCTGGCGACTGCTGTCAGTGCGCATCAAAATTCAGAATGGGCCATGTCAGTGGATCTATCAGGCCACAGTCAGTGATCATCGACGTGAAAAACCTGCGCTCATGTCTTGGTTCTAGGAAATCGATGGGTGGCAGTAATGACACATCGTCGGAAAGCGATTGGTTGCTTGAACCGGGCTCCAGTGTATATTGATATTTGTCGGGCGCCCCATGTACACCAGAGTATGGCATAAGGCTTTTTTTATTGTGAGTACCAGACACAAGGCCGCAACTCAAATGCGCCCAGTGGTGCAAAAGATACCTCGGGCCCCGGTGGCATAATCTTGCCAGTTGGGGCCATAGACCTTTCGGTGTAATAGTGATTTATGTTGCGTAAACAGTTTGAGAATCAGTGGCTGATCATTTGCAAGAATCGAATCGTTCGTATACAGATATCTTTGGGATCACATCTTTCAGATGCTGGAGTTCAGACATGATGTAATCAAAGTAAGGGTCAATGGTTTTATAGTACAACCAGTTGAGTCCTAGCCTAACAATTTGTCCTCATGTTTTCGTACTACTTTATCTGCCAGAGGATTTCTATTAGTATAAGTATTAATGCATCCAATTTATGTAGCCTGAGAAGATGGAGTCGATGCTTATTTGCAAATGATATGAAGTCATGAGCTCGGTCAGAGCGAATTACAGCCGAAGCACCATCGAATAAGCAGGGTTCGATGCACAACTGTAATCGTGCGTCACAAAAAGAGGTGTTTTTCATCTTGAACAAAGCAAATTTAGGAGAAAGATATGACGCATTCGCGTACTTAAAGATATACCGATTTTGAACTGGAAGCACGAAGAATGGTCTATTTAGATATGTATAGACGTTAACAGCTGCAACGCATTCAGCTGTAGAGACAAGGGTTTCATCCTTTTTGCCGATAAGCAAATCATCTTTACTGATAGTCACAGCATTAGGATAACGTTTGACATTTTTGGCATTGGTGACCGTTTTGGATGGATCCGTACCCTGTTGGAGATGGGCATAGGTGCGGAGTAGATTGTAACGGGATATGGTAGGTCCGAGTTATAAAGAGAATTTGTGGGGAAGAAGAGAGAGTAAAAATTATAAGAAGTATAAGCAGACAGAGAGTCTGCGGGGCTGCCAGTTAACCTGAGCAAGTCAGACCAAAGGACTTGTAGATCAGCCAGTTACGGGAGAAAGACTACGGAAATTGAAAATGACAAGATAAAAACGGAGGTCCCAAATCTTCAACGCAGGTGTGGAACCACCGGAAACGGATATGTCTTCCCTCCGACACCAGGCGGAAGTAAGGGGATGACTTGGCCTGGAAAGTTGGTTGGCACAGCGATGTGACGAGGTAAAGACAACAACTGACCACCACCCACAAAGAAGTAAGGACAGACGAAGATTATGGCCCCCATTTTGGGGTGAGCTTCGAAAAGGGGTCTCACATCAGACGCATAGCTGTGGAGACGAAACCAGCAAATAACCTCATTAGAACTGGAACAGAAACCTTGAGAGAAAATTCAAGGTCCGCTCCTGCTCTCTTTCTCTCTTCATGACATATTGTTTTTCCTTGTCCAGCTAACACAGGAGACTGAGTTTTCTTGATCTGTTTCTTTCTCCCAACGACTACTTAAAAAGTGTAGTAGCGAATAGACTTTTGTGTAAGTGAACTAAGACAGAGTTTCGTGTGTTCGTCACCTTTTCCCATGGTTAGGTTACAACCGGTCAGACAACCACTTAAGAGGTAGCGATACACGCATAGACCCATTCGCAAGTGGTGGTACACCCGTGCATTTGGTGTGTAAGGAGAACACATCCTTTTTGGTACCGTTATGGTACAAGATCAGGACACTAACGTATTTTTTGCTATGATGGTCTGTTTTACCGTTAATAATGTCATTTGTGGAAATCTGTTACACGACCGATTCCTCCAAGTGTTAATGCAATCAGGGGCAATGCTACTCGTAAAATCTGATACAAGTTTAGCTGACAATGCTACATGACGGATATTCCCGGGAAACGACTAACTGTTGACAGGAAAATAGACATTCGTGGACTGGTAGAAAACTCTCCACGCCATAACTTCTCATATGCTTGGACATAAGGCTTAGCTTATTGTCGATCAATAACCATGTGTTCTTTGTTGGCTGGATAATATACGGGCTAAAATGTTTCCTAGTCGCTAATATTGATATAGCCTCTATCTCTCATGATAGCCAGGTTGTTTGGCGTCTCCGGAATTTTGCAGTAAAGAATCTCCCCCAGGAATAGGGTGTCTCGTTGAGTAATTCATAAATTAGCGCGGATTCCATGGTTTTTAATTGTTCCATCATAACTGGTCACTTAAACGAGGAAGCGTGATGGAATGGGTATCAGTCAGGGGTAGCTAGTTCCTTGGAGAACGCAGCATGTGTGACGTCATTCAACTGGATACAATCATTTGATTGCGCACCTTCTATATCATCTAGTGGGGGGCACTTAGGGATAATATGAGCCAGCATTTTGTATGCTTCGATAAACGAGGGCATCGGGGATCGAACATGAAATATGAGCAGCAACGCGATGAGGTCTTACGTCTAGTGTGCCTCGTGAACATGTCCAGCAAAGAATAGAGGTTGTTTTCAACAAAATTATTATTTTGGAGGGTGAGTGACACATATTATATTTGTAAAGGCTGCATAAGACTTTTCTCCACTTATAGAGGAGTTCGTTATTATATAAATAAATCATTCGCATTAAAAATCTTTTGCAATCTTTCTAGTAGTACTCTTACCAAGAAGGTCCCACAACACATTTACTCTTCGAGAGAATTTTCTGAACCGGGTATATCGATACCCGATTTTGTGTATAGTCGAACTCTACGGGAGGGCGTTTCATTTCATCGTATTTCATTGACCTATGGGCGAGAACGCATTAGTGAAATCTCTATTAAAAAAAGCAACGGTAAAGTTAAATCGTGTCGACTTTACCAAGTTAAACGAAAGCGCAAAAAGGAAGACCAACTTCTGACTGAATTCGATGAAGCCACACAATTTAGCAATCTTTATTTCAACAGCGGTTTCTACAAAATGTCATTCTTAAAAAAACATACGAAATAAGTTTCCAACCAGAAATGTTTTATAGGGAAATGAACATCTGCGATATATGTCCTGATAAATGAAAGAAACCAACCGTAGCACGAGCAGCAATTAAAAGCAGAACTTCAGAGAATGAAGGCAGCAGGAGTCACATTAACTGATAAATTTGTATTTTCTGTTTGAAGCATAATGTTCCTGGTACACATTATGTCAAAAGAAAGAATCCAAATAGATCCAGAAAAAGTAAAAACCCTTGTAGAACTGCTCAGACAAGAGAATGTGTCTGAGCTCAGACGGTTTTTAAGCATGGCAAATCAGGTCGGAAAATCCTCAAAGAATTTTGCACTAAATACCACTAAACCACACTGCGAAACAGAATAGATATTGGATGAATCTTAGAAAACAACGTTCTATTATCTGAAGCGATTGAAAAAGAGGAAAGATACGCACCACTTGAGAAGGAAGCACTAGCTGTTACTTATTTTTATGAGAAATTTGAAGATTTTTTGATTGGCTTGACAAAATTCACAGTGAAAACAGACTTCAAATCACTGTTGGCACTGTTAAAGTAGCTTGATGAATTGACTCCAAGAATCCAACGTTTCAACATGAGGCGAATGAGATTCTCCTATAATATTTGTCCCGTGCGCCTGGAAGTAGTCCAGTTATATGGAATATCCAGCAGGATATTTATTCGTTCAATCATTGGAAATATCTGTGTCAGCCCACCGCTTATATTTGTCCGCACCTCTCACCAGACATGATTTGACACAAAATCTTTTGGGATGGAGGGTTAACCCCTGACTCGTGCACTGCTGGTCAAGCTGTTAATTGGATCACTAGGTGCAATGTGAACAATGCTAACGTTTGCTAAGTCTCCCGTGCGCTACCTGCCTGCAGCTTAAAGAAGGAAGTCAGTCCAGTATTAGGGGTACGGCTGAAGTGACAGACTTTTTCTTTATCGCCAGAAAGGCTCTTTCTTTAGGCATGCGTCATTCTTGTTTCCTGTCAGAGCCCTCTGGAATTGCTGCATTTTAAAAATTTATTTTAGTTCATTCATTTATTTTTTAAATTTTCTAAACGCCGCAAGAGAAATATCTTCTAAAATTTGTACATCTGTTCAAACAAGACATTGACTTTATATAATATTCATGTCATTCTTTTTCTTTTATTTTATAAAAATTTATTTCTAAGAAAAAAAAACCCGACCACGTGCGGCACTTGATTTGGCTAGAGTGGAAAAGGGAGAAGTAATCCCAGATAATATAGCACCAAAAAGCTACCTCCCACTATTTGTCGAGAACTACAATTGGGATCCTAAGTACGAATTCGGGGACCAAACTGGAGGCAGGAAAAATAGCCAGCAGAAAGGTTTCGTCACTCGTTTCTTGAATAGCCGATAAGTATCTTAACTGGCAAGAAGCTTCCCATGAAATAAAAGTAAAAGTAAACGAAAGTCGACGACTGAAATTCAACCAAGTTAAACAACTGAAAGAAAATTCAATCGAGAATTCTTCTAAAAAGATAACTTTACAGAAGACTCAAAATTAAATGAGAACTGAAACATTTTGACAAAACTAAAAGAAGAAAAAATACTCAAATTCAAAGAACTTTGTTTCCTGGACACTCTCTCAAATAAGTTCCTGCAAATTACATTAAAATTTGCAACACTTTATCTTTTCTATCCTTTTCTTTCTTGTTTCTTTTGTATGAAATTCCTTTTAAAAGCTTAATTGTCTGTGTTATCTTTACAAATCAGTATCCGAACTAGAAAGCTTCGGAACTTACTGCTTGAACTTACCGTTTAAAATCACACACTAAAGTCCCCTAAAATCATTACCCAGTTAAATACTAAACTTGGCTTTAGTGTCATTTCCTTCATATTAAATTTTATCCTTCAAATTCTCTTCATATCAAATTTGATTCTCTCCAAATTCCTTTATATATTAAACTTTATCTCTTTCAAATTTTGATAATCAAATCATTGCAGTTCGCTCAATAACAAAAAGAAAATGTTGAAAAAAAAAAGAAGAAAGAATCATAATCTTAACTTTTAGAAACAAGTATATTGAGTGTAAAAAAGAAAATTCGTTTTTTAATCGAAGCTGTTTGCATTTTTCTTTTTTCCTTTAACTTTTTTCTTTTCTTTTTTTTCAAGAACATTGAATAAACTTTTATCAGAAAAATATTGAATCAGAGACAATAAAACTTTTTACTATACTTTTAAAAAACTCAGAAATCCCTGGAAGAATGAGTGATTAATTTCGTGCACATTTACAGCGTTTTTACAATGTCAAAAACAAAGATTGAATTAAATATTTAGAGTTTAATTACAATTATATATCATTAAATTCAGGCAAAAACATTCTTTAATTACAAATTACTCATAAGAAACACAAATTACTCATAAAATAATTAAATTTTATCCATGAATGACAATAACAAAGAAAAATATCAAGAACTTTGTGACCATTGACTAGTAATGTCATTTTATTTTGATTTTGGGTAAATGAATTTCGCAGTAAAAACAAAAGCGAGTAAAAATGTTTTCAGAAAATCGAAACCTCATGAAAAAAGCAAAACTCGTTCTATTTTATATATATATATATATATAAGAACCTGTAATGTTTCATAGATAGTAGATACATGTATATAAATAACAATATACACCGACTCAACCCCACCCTATTCGGTAAGGGAAGAGAATATATTTATAGCTCTTCTTAACTACCGACTTTTTCATTGTCTTTGGAGATCTTAAAAAAAGCTAGGTGATAAGGGTCAAGAGAAGTTCTTAGGCAGTAGCCGAGAAAGAGGCATTCCGTTTTATCAAACTAATCACATTTTTATTGCTGTATAAATTGTACAATAATTATAATAATAATAATAATAATAATATATCAGAAAGACAATTTTTTACGCTTAAACTTCTTGTTTATTGCTTTTGCTGTCTTGTTTCCTATTGTTGACTTTTCTTTTTACTTAGAATTATTGTTCGCTACCTCCCAATACGGACTTGGAGGTATACATGCTGAAAAACACGTGACTATCCCAATGAACAATTCTTTCCCATATTACAAAGTTAAGTTTTAACCCAACAACAGACCTTAATAAATTCCATGTGAAAAAAGTTAAACGAACTTAAAAGCAAAATGTTTAATAAACTTTAATTTCTAAATATTAAATCAGAAGCTTGAAATTCAATATAAGAAAAAGACCAAAATTCTATGGGGAATACAACATTGTTTGGTTATTAGTTTCGTAGTTTTGTGATTAGAAGGTTTTTGTCGTTGGTGGTTGTCGGTTGTTGTAGTATCTGAATCCATTGTTTTCTTCTTACCACATTGAACTTGTTGGCGTCTTCTTTTTCTGTAAACTGCTGCAAAAGAATTACTGTACGAAGGAATACAGGAAAGAGATGAAGATACCTTTTAACTCAAAACTTTATTTCCGGGTTTAACAACCATTCGGTGGGCATAGGAATTCTTCCTGAAACCAATATAAATAGTCGCGTCTCCCAGTTAAAATACTTTAAGGGTTATTTTCCGTGGGTTTATGAAGTTGAGGCTCGTGGTAATATCCGGTAGGTGTTTTTGTGAGGTATGTTAGCAGAGACAGCTGCTAACAGGAGTGTCATTTTTGGCAATTTATGAGTTTGAAGGTTTGTGCTGTTGTCTAGTAGATATGTTCAGCAAAGGCTGCCATATAGTAAGCCAGCGTGCCACTAAGCAGACACGTAGTCTTTACCACCACCAGCAAGAGAAAAGTAGTTCTTTCAAGTCCTTTCCTGTCAGAGTTTTCTAGGAACTGCAGCACTTTTGAAATTTTTTAAAATTTTTATTTTTGATAATCTCCACAATTCCTTCGTAGCTTTTTGGCAGAGTGAATTACAGACCCCAAAGTTTGCATTTACAATCTAAATAAAATAATATGTTGTTATTATTTTTTAATACAAAATAGAATAAATAAATCTTATATCTACTTACTTCAATTAAATTTGGTAAATGATATTCCAAATGTAAGGAAAATTTTGTTTAATTTCTTAAGCCACAGGATTTGCTAGTTGGAAAGTTAACTGAAACTATTGAAATCAGCCGCCAGTTTTGTCTGTTCTGTTCATTATGACTTGTGGCCTCTAACATAGAATGCCATGATTATGGCCCCAATGATTTTTCAGTGCCTTTTTTTACATGATAAGTAATAAAAACCACTAACTGTTATATACGTGTCTCCTTATGTTACTTCTTAAACCCAGTTGGTAATATTACATTTATCATAACGATATTTTTCTGTCTTGAATCATACTTTAAATATACATTATTACATTATAGAGAGAAATGAACAATGAATGAAACGTTTATTTTCTTCAAAATAGATCCCAGTGCATTCAGCGCACTTATTTCAGCAAGTTTTTCACAGGTCAGAGCACCTCTTTTTGATATGAGATATGCGCCACAATAAAATTACAATGTCATCCACGTCCTAAAATTTTATACCTGAAAAGGTCACAAGGAGCAAGTGAGTCTGCTGTGTGTAGAGGATGTTGCACGAGCACAATCTTGTGTTTTGCCAAAAACTGCAATTCAAAAAGTATCAAGACTTCTAATCAAAAACTATCAAGAATTGGCACTGACTCGTCCAGATATTATCGCTTTATCGTCTAAGTTGCTTAGCTATGCACACATTTTCATTTTTTTTAAATCAAAATTAATTCAAAGTTTAGTTTCGAACTTTTCACACGTCGTATTATTTTTCAATGTATATAGATTATCATATTTCATGTTTTCATTGTAGTCTTTTTATTATAAAATAGGGAAATAAACAATTTTCATAATCACTAGGAGTTTTGTTCCTAATGTAACACTATCTTAGTGTTATAAGTTGACTGGGGATATTAAATTAAATACTTAGAACTAATTGGATAATTTGTTGAAGATTAGATATAGTCTTTTGGTATGGTAGTGTAGAAAAATATAATAATAATGTACTCACACCTGGCAACACCATGAGTGAAAGTGGGTCAAGGTGACAAGGAAACTAGGATTGTTTACTGAAGGATGAAACGGCCGATCTGGGCTTTGATCTGGGTTTTGATTGACGGGTTAGAAAAAAACAAAATTTTATTTCATATTCTAATGTCAGCCGAGTGCGAATCTACGGAAAATTACGGCTAAACGCTTGACACAAGGCCATTAAAACAATATTATCAGGTGGCTCACCAATCAAAGAAAAGTGGGGTGGAGCTTTTCCCCCCTGCCCAAGACGTGCAATGCAGGGCCATAGTTTTTGATTGGCTGTCCAGTTAAACACGGGCCTCGGGGTGAGGTTTCTCTGTCCACCCCGATGACTGCGCTCTGGGACCATTGGTCCAGCGTTTCTATTGGCTGGCCAATCAGAGCCATGTATTCAGGGGTCTGGACCCCCATAAAAGAAGATTCCGAAAAGGAAATAGAGAGATTAAAAGCTGGTTCCGCAGACGGAAGACTTGAAGCCCTTGCCACCTTCTGCCACTTTACCCAGAGTCCTCAACTTGACCGTCCCTAGCAACAATAGTTTGCTCAAAACGGACTCGAGCTAACTGTTATCGCCGGTCAACTTATCTCCGAACTAAAAGCCCTTGTTGTTGTTCATGATTTTCTTTTATCATTGTATAATGAATAAATGTTATTTACAACTGTTAACAAGCGTTCCTGACGTATTGAAGTAGTTGACCAACTAACAGCACCGGTAAAGTTGGCTGTCTTCCGACCCAGCCAGAAACAAGAGAAGTCCGAATCAGCTTTTCTCCAACTTTCCCGTGGGTCGAACAACGCAACGTAGACACGGAAATCTGGACAAGCAGATCCACCAGAAACTTCGACCTATAAGTGACTCACAGCGCCACATGCACTTATAGGACCACACTAACAAAACTAAACCGCCAATTCATCCTCCACAACAGTAACAAGTTGATAAAGATATAATCTAAGATTTTTCCTTTGAACTTTAATACAAAAATAATTGGCCTAAGTGTTGAATTCAGATCGATGATTTCATCTTATCTCTACCATACAGCATGGAGCCCTGACTCTCGGTCACCAACCAGACTCCTTGTCACCCATGAAAATATTGACAGACCTGCAAACAACTTTCGGTGCCGAATCACTGTAAAATGATTACGTCAAAACTCTGTAATTGTTTCACTAAAGAATTAAATGGTTGCACTTGTAACACAGGGGTGTGACCTCTGGTAAGAAATAGATCAGATGTTCCTCAGATTGTAAATTCGAATGTCATCGGCTCTATTCTGTCTTGTTGAGCACCACAGGTGTTGCAATAGTTAGCAAACTAAGCAAGCAGACCATTGTTACTAAGTACGATTCTCACTGGGTATTCCCTACTTTTTGGCTTAGTAAAGCTACTAGAATCTAATAACTGACTCCGTCCATTTTTCTATTTTATTCTTGTTCTCTTTAATTCTCTTTATCGAGAGTGAACACAATTCCTTACATGTGACAGTAAAACAACTCTACTCAAAAAGAAACTCATTCAACTCAGTATAATTCATGTGCAGAACTAAGTACCTGCCGCGACCTGCCTACCAACATAAACAGATCGGATTACTCGTTCGCCCTAGAAAAATTACATCCGGGTACAGCCGGAAATGACGAAGCCCTTTTCGACCCTAACCAGCTAAGAAAAGGGATGAAATAACATTTAACAATATTTACAAAACACTTCTGCCAGAAATAACTCTATAAAAATGGAATTATCTTCGCTAGCCTATAGCAGGCTAAAGGAGTACTTTATTTCTACGTCCATTTTTTATATAAGAACTGTCTATTTACGTGGCGCGGCAGAAGTGGTGTTGCCTTCCTTTCATATGAACAAGGCTTCGACGGCGAAAAAATTCAGAGGTCCTCGCGGACGCTCTCAGGGGCCACTCGGCTCCACAAGGTCGAATCCTACGTATCATGGTTAGATTCACCTCACCGCCACTTCTAGTGGCAGATTCACCCCTTTTTTTCTCATCACATTGATATGCACTAAAGGTCCTTTTAAGAACCATAAGAGGTCACCTTCTGCGGGTTGGAGTATCTCTGACGGTCCTATACGACCAGTCGAAGTAGACAGCCCAGAGGCAAACACGAAGAGGATCCTAAGACCAGCCGGTCTTACCCGTTCTATCGGTCCCGCTCGCTCATTTGGCTGTGCAGCGCTAAAGGCACGGGTTAGCCTTTAGCCTTTAGCAGCGCTAAGATAACGCCAATCTTAGCCACGGCCTCCTGGCCTGTTCGCTCGACAGTGCAGAGCTTTGGCGCGCAAAGCCTAGCTACTGCCCGATACGCCCGTACAGCTTTGGCGCGACACAGCCTTAGCTACCGTCCAATACGTCCGCACATCTTTGACGCGCAAAGCCTTAGCTATCGTCCGATACGTCCGTAGAGCTTTGGCGCGACACAGCCATAGCTATCGTCAGCACGGCTTTGACACGGCAAAGCCACACGTCAGCATAGCTAGGGGCACGACAAAGTCCTAGCTTCACCGATTCGCTCGCTCGACTTCGTATGTGTTAAGGCCTGGCAAACCTTAGCCACGGTTTCCCCGTCCGTTCACTTGGTCTGTAGTACTTAGACACGGCTCAGTCTTAGTCACCAACTCGCTCGACTCTACACGACCAAGCTGCCAACACCGACTTCAACCACGACGCTCCCGCAAGGTAGCATGCAGTCCACGTAACGACTCGCTGTTACGGACTGCCCTAGCATTGCAACATCTGGCCCACGTACGACTCGCTGTACGGGCTAGCAACCAGATCGACCCCCCCCTCTTAACCCACCGTACTGTCAAAACCGGGATATCGATTTACCAACCACGACCGACCTCAGCTTCCCGTAACGATCATCCAGCTGCATCCTACGACTCGACCGACCTCAGCTTCCCGCTACGATCGTCCAGCTGCATTCAACGACTCGACTGACCTCAGCTACTCGCAACGATCGTCCAGCTGCATTCAACAACTCGACCGACCTCAGCTTCCCGTAACGATCATCCAGCTGCATCCTACGACTCGACCGACCTCAGCTTCCCGCTACGATCATCCAGCTGCATTCAACGACTCAACCGACAGCTACCGGCATCAAACATCTAGCTGTATCTCTACAACTCGACCATACCAGCTATCGACATCACCCATCTAGCTGAAGACCACATACAACCGCCACACACACGTTTGTAATTCCGACAATAAATCGTCACTTTTCTTGTATCTGTTACCTCGCCTTTGTTTCCTTCATTGTCTTTGGCTGTCACTACTCGCACGCATTGAACTTAAAACATTTGCGGGGTCGACGTGCTTATCGGCTCCGCAACATAACTTCCGTAGTTTACGGGGGTTACTTTCAGGTTTCGTTTCCCCAAATACAACACAAATTTTACAAGCACGTAAACAAATGAAATGTGCTAACAACACATATCAAGAAACAAACAATTTAATAATCATAATAACAAACAGGATAAAAACAGTTAAATTACTATGTTCATTTTATGTGCGCGTGTGTATGTAGAAAACACAGCTATGACCAGTGCAATAAAAATGATTTGTTCACCCGTGTGTACATGTTGAGAAAGTATATTGAATCAATGTGTCCATAGTTGGCCGAAGTAAAGAGGATAAAAAATTGACTTTACTTATGTGTATATATGTGAGGGACCGTAAGTATGGGCCTTTTGTTTTCTCAAGTCCACACGTGCGTTTTTTCTAGTGGTTTATAATCTTTGGTGACAACGTGTCGCGTTCCGGTAGTTGGCAAAAAAAACGTCGCATACTTCTTCGTCTGTGTTCTGTGTGTGATGCATTCTATTGTCTGTCGTCCTTACCTCTCGCTGTCTGGTAGTGGAATGCCTTAGTTAATTAAATTCTTCGTTATTTATACTTTTTTGGTGAACTAAAGTGAATTAAAAATAGGATTTTGTTTAGTTTTATTGCGGGTCCTAAAATTCTAGCGCGCAGACATTGAAAACCAATCAGATTCGTATAATTATTTATTTTGGAGCCTAAATATTTTTCTGTTAATTAGTTTCTGAACCGAATTTTCTAGAATGTTCTTATTTTGTGTTTTTAGCTGATTAGTTGACAAATATAAAAGTGTAACTTTAATGTTAGTGTGATTTTGATTCGAGATTTCTAGAATGCTCTTATCTATATTTTTGGGGTTGATCATTTCAAGGCTAAAAAAATGTGTATTTTATATTCATATTATGTTTGTATAAATAAAAGTATTCGTTTATAAATCATTCAACTTTTTTTTATCATTACCGAGTTCGTTTCTTCACCCTGTTCATTTCAATTGACCTCTAGAAATGAACAGGAAATGAGTAAAAGTTATTACCTACATTTCCTCTCCCTCATACCCAACTAGTCCCAAGATAAGATAAAGAGGTCTGACTGCAGGGAAATCACTCTTCGACCCCTGTTGAATGTGTCTGAGATAACAGAGCTTTCCTGTTATATATAGACAAATAGGGAAATGAATGAAGTGTGATAAAAATAAGGATGCATACTGGTCCATAGATGAAGAAAGTCAGCCATTGAACTGTTTCAACAGTCCTTTCGACCGGTTTTGTTTCACAAGGATACATTTTGGTCAAATCAAGAGCCAGGATGTATTCCAACAAAATGAACCATGTACTGTAAAATTTCCCCGGCTTAATAGAAATTACAGAAGATGTCATCATGTTCTAAAAAATGAAAATGAGTGCAATACCAAAGCTATCTAAACAGACTGCAAATCTACCCGACCTTTTAAAAATGAGCAGAGGGTGTTCGTATAGATAAAGCGACATGAAAAGTTTATCTTGCAGATCAAATTCCTCATAAGCAAGGAAACTAGTATATTTCGACCTGGGCTGGTCAAAAGTCATACAAGTAAATGTATCTTGGAGAGGCCTGGTGCCATATTTGTACAAGATGTGAAGCGGCCACGTTTGGATCCAAATCTCTAACACCGATTACGCAAAGGTATGCTAATATCTAATATGAAATGCAAGCGGTAGTATATGGATTCAAAAAGGTTCTACACATCTCTATATGGAAAGCCTTTCACCGTGGAGACAGACCTCAGGCCACTCGAAAAAACTTGTCATCGACACCACCCAAATCCCAAAGGATGCTAATGGAAATACATCACGATAAACAAACGTCCTGGAAAGGACGAGATAATGGCGGATAGACAGTCAACGTTGCTAAATAAAAACAACCCAATAGACCTCGACATCAGAGTTTGCAGTTCAGCACCGATAAACTAACCGAAGTAAAACGTTTATGGAAATACTAAAGGCTGAAAACAATTTATCGAATGTTAGTATAACAACTTAATTTTTTTGTTAAAGAAACAATTTCAACCTTTGGATATACGGTGTATTCATCAGAAATTACACGAAAATATTCTCTATGGGATGGTACCAAATAGGGAATATTTTGGGACCATACAAAATCTACATTTCTCCCATAGCCATTGACAATACACTAGGTCGCAGTAGTTCTCTAACATCGTGATACGTAGTTGCTTGGTAGGGAAGACAATCCTTGATTACAACACTTACTAATTTGTCTAGATTGCCAATCTGTCATACACTATCCATGTCAAGTCCCTCTTTGCCACTGAATTGGTGCTGGATCAACTGCTCGACACTACAAGCAGTTTTTAATGGCCGATTTGACAGATTATTTGGACGTAGAGAGATCGATTCTTCTACGTTCGGCTTACGCCAGGATGGTCGCTCTGTAAGTATATCTTGAGGATCTTTGTGGAATCGATCCTGTCAGTAGATACAACACAGACAGTTAAGTTAAATTGCTTTTATCAAAAGAAGACAAAAAACTTAGACTTACCTACCGGTGTTTTCAGGCGCGCAAAATTCTTCAAAGAATTCAAGATCACCTTTCACTTAGCACCAGCGCACAACTTTCACTCCCCTTTTGTCAAATTCCGACGAGAATAGCCTTTGATGCTAAGACCTTATTTTTACCTTAAGCTGATATTTGAAGTAAGCGACCAGTCTAAGACAAAAAAAACTCACTCTCGTGAAATCTTTTGCGTCGTGTCGTCCAAATCACGACTCTCATAATGCTCCGAAGGCAGAGAAACACAGAGTGTGTCTTCTTATCCAGCAATGGAACTATAAAACTAACCTAGAAAACCAAAAGCTTTTCATGCCTCATGCCAATCATGTAGCTTTCAACCAGTTTAGACAACGAAAATCGATAAAGGACGAAGAGATCAATATGCCAGGGACCTTTAAGGAGAGATTCCTCCGTGACCAAAAATGAACAGTTACCATGGACCTTTCCAGTACCTTTGGCTAATTCTTTTCCAGTTGGATGCCGATACTGAACCAAACGCCGAGTATCTTACGCGCCTCGACCCTTGAACATTCAAATTTGCTTAAATAAATTCGATTATAGTCATTTAATCAAGTTATACTTCTGAACTGAATATGGTCGGAATGAGGATGGCGATGTTCTGGTTCATTGATCCTTTATTGATTATATCTTCCAGAGCAAAAACCCCGATATCCCGTGAATAGGTTAGTTATGAAAGGAGAGGTGAACATAAAGCGGCTACCTGACAGATTCAAGTTAAGTTTTTTTGTCTCCTGGTAAAGAGGACGGAGAGCTGACCAAAAGTCAGAGAGGCTTCAACAAGCATGCTCATCGTTCCCTCAGACCCTGGTACGATCTAATGACAGTCAACAGGTTTTGGCATTTTGAAAGTTTTTCGGGTTCTCGACATCAACCTATAATACGAATTCAAGGTCCGTCCCTTTCGCTTGATACAAACGTGTAACTTTTATTCACCTTTCGCCGAATTCCAAGCAAAAGTGTCTGTTTCTCTAACAAAATTTTGATTTTAATTTGGTACTTGGAAAAAAAACTACCAGCGTCTGAGATGAGAAAGTCTCACCTTCGTGGAATCCCTTCTGTCGCATCGTCCAAATCATGACTCATAACGCCGAGTAAGCAGAGAAATACAATGTTCCTTCCAATCCAGCGACGGAACCACATAGCTGCATACAGAACTAGCTTCCGGAACAAATAACTTTTCGTGCAGTATATGAACCATAAAGCCTTCAGGAAACTTACACAATGGCCGAACGACTGGACCATGAAAGAAAGCTTGCGAGACCGACCCCTCCTTATCACTACACCAGACGCACTCTGGTTAAATTGCCTGATTCGCTGCAAAAGGCCTCTTACCAATCCAGAGGGCGTTTCGAATCACTCGCCAGGTGAATGATACCTCATCGTTATCCCGGGATCCCAGGGCCACAATTAGCGACCTTCCTTCGTTACACCGATGATAATATGAGGTATTCACTGGTTCTAAAAACTTATGGAGAGCATGATGCATTTTTTATTGGGAAAAATTGAGTTACATAGAAAGACCGCACCAGCCAGATACCTCATTTGTCTGTCTCTCAAATACAACAAAAAGCAATACAATTTACACTCACACACACACACACACACACACACACACACACACACACACACACATATATATATATATATTGGCAGCATTTCTTCGTTAATACAAATTTCATTAAGCATAATAGACATTTTCTGTCTACATATTTTCTTCTGGATCCGTTCGAATTCCCGTATTACTTTGATCGTATTCGGGAGGAATTGATTTATGTATTGTCCATAGTTGTATGTATCCCTAGTACTTTCTGCCCGACTTTGGGCCATCATCAGGTGAGGATCTATTACAAAAGTGATGTAACTTTTGTTTTAGCATATTACTACTGTGTAAGGGCGTCTTTGCCGTTGAAGATTATGGCGTTTGCTTTTAAATGTAATTCTATAATTAGTGCCAGTAGCTAAAGACATTTAAGTACATTAGCACTGGTTTGAAAATTAATTCTATTAAGTGTCGGTTGCATGTTTCTAATATGTAGTGCTTCGATAATTTGTAGTTTTTGTTTATTATTTTTATGTTCTAATATTGTTGTGTAGTCGGTGAGAATTTTCCGTAATTGTGTTGTTGAGCATGAATGTTTTTTTAAATGCTGAGCTATTGAACTTGTACATAGAATAGAATTAATTTTCAAACCAATGTCGGGCAGAAAGTACTAGGGATACATACAACTATGGACAATACATAAATCAATTCCCGCCGAATACGATAAAAGCAATATGGGAATACGAACGGATCCAGAAGAAAATATATAGACAGAAGATGTCTATTATGTTTAATGAAATTTGTATATATATATATATGTGTGTGTGTGTGTGTGTGTGTGTGTGTGCGTGTGTGTGTGTGTGTGTATATATATATATATATATATATATATATATATATATATATATATATTGTTACACTATTGTGTTTCAATAAATAGTTGTTAATTGTTAACGGAGAGTATTTCTCGTCTTTGATTTGACAACCACCTTGCAACTTGTTCCAACTGACCACCCCGACTGTCAGAAGTTTTGGATAGATTGTGTCATCTCTCTTCTGTTCAAACAACGTGGGCACAGATAAAACAACTAGCCGGAAATGTATGTGATAGTCACGGAAATGAAGCCACAATCAAGTACCATGACTAACATCAGACCAAATACCAAGCTTTTCAATTTAACTCATCTCAAACGACTCTCCACACTAATATTCAATATAATATCATACTCGATAACGGCCGTCTATCAGAGAGACTAGTCTACAACCGAAAGAAAACATTTAGAACATGCCGTCATTCGTGATAAAAGGAGCACTCGTTTCTGGGCAATTCGTGAGCCTACTCATAATCTGAGGTCTTCTTGGCGTCTTCTTTCCAGACTTCACTGCTCTAATCCTGTGGTGCACATATCCAACCAAGGAAACTGAGGCGGAACGTGTACCGTCATGTCTCCATATTCGGTACACCTAGGCCGCCGTCGGAAAGATTAAAGTAGCAGATCTCACGACGCGCCAAATTGAGCCCTTCATCACAATTGAACAGAGACAGTGTTCTGAAAACGACTTTTTCAAGTACCTCCGACCAATTTTTCTCCAGATGGAGATTGAGACTAAACCAGACGACGAGTACCTTACAAGGACCGTCCGTCCAACTGAAAGAGTTGGGAAAGGCACAACCTTCCACGAACCCAACAGCAAACCCACTGACTATTCACGTCTGATTTTAGTCCCTAACACGCCCTCATACCCTCCAATTTATTTTCTGACCTCTTCGACATCAATTGCTCGTTACAAACACACTAAAATCGTCTGCATAAGCGATATATCCGGCCGTGATGGTAGCACCAGGTAATGTAAAATCACGGAGGATTGGGTTCGCACTCAACTTTCGAAGGCAAGGTTTCAACACAAAAACATACAGCATAGACGAAAATAGACAGTATTGACAAATTTATCGAGACAAAGTGGAGAGTTTCGATCTAAACTCATTTACCTCCACCATAGTCTGGATAACGCAAACAAAAGGTGAATTTAGAAGCGAAAGTTCACTCCGAATCCAGCCACTGATAAAGCAGACTCCAAGAAACCATGGTCAACCTTATCAAAGGCCTTAGACATCTAAATTGATCAGTGATGCATTACTATTGACTTTTTCTATGATCGTACGAACCAAATGATGCTTGTCCTGGATAGTCCTGTCCTATAACAACACAAGACTGTGATTAGACATGGCAAGGTAGTCTTGCTGGGGGTGCTGAGGTTGTTGATGTTGGTGTTGCTGCTACTACTGCTGCAGATGATGTTGTCGTTGGTGCTGAAATTGTGACTGCGAGAGCTGTTGGTGGTACTGTTGCTGGTGTTTTATTGGTAAAACCAGCGGCATTTGTGGAGAATGAGCCCCTTTTCGTAATATTGGCCTTAAGACCGTCATTTGTGAGAGTGACATCCACCTGTTTGGTGGAGTTGAAGGAGGCCTAAGTACTTGTGGGTAGAGGGAAGACGAGGTGGAACAGGAAAACTGTAGAAAGAGAGCTAATGTTTTCGCTACGTCATTCCGCTTTTTTCAGAGTTGGAGCTTTTCAATTTTCTCTTTTCTCATTTACTTTGCGTTGTAGAAGTGAGGTTTCTCCTATTTTGTTAGTGTCTGTCCAGGGAACTTTGGGATGCAGAAGTTCCGCTGGTTGAGTTCTCCCACATTTTCCTACTGTCAACTACTTTCCCTTTTGACTTTTCTGTGGTTTTTAACACCTTTGTCGTTGGAAATAGAGAAGTCTCCGAGGAAGGGAGGAAAGTTTTTCCCACTGGGAAGGGAACCATTATCTTATCAGCTGGCGAAACTACGGGAACCACCTTTTTATCCTTCACCATGGGAGGTGAGAGAGAATTCCGAATATGTCCAGGCGCTCTTTCAGGCATCTTCAGGCAATTTGCCGAAACATAACCAATCTCCCCGCAAACCCAACAGGCTGTTACTAAGATAGGTAGCTTACGCCTTTCCAAATACAACCCGTTGGGAATAGAGTATAAGGTTTTTCCATCGACCATTTGTTCGAACCTCCATTCCCTATGCATGTAGCTAAATTTTCGTCTTTGATAGCTTGGGACCTCATATATTGCCTTAATGGTTTTTCGTCGTCCTTGATATTCTATTCTTTTGTTTCGAGGGTTTCCCTGGTAAGACCGACGACATCTGTAGAGAGCAACAGTACGTCCTAAAAAGCGCTCGAGGTACCAGCTATAATACCTAACATCTTCACAGCCAGACTGGCCTGTGACTTAGAGACCAAGTCTTTTGTGGATTTGACAGTTCACTTTGTTTGTATGTCAACCACAAAGACTGACCCTGTTTTTGGGGAATGGGGATCGAAGCTGATCCAAATTAAACAAAAGGCCCTCCTCCTTTACAAGATGGAATATTACCTTTGACCTTTGGACCAACATCTCAACGCTGACTGCCACCTTAAGAGGAGCATTCCACACCTTGGGAGAACCCTCGCTTGTCTCTTTTTCAGATGTTTCTTTGGTTTGTCAGTGCTATTTGTTCTTCTTATATTGTCATTTTGAATCCCTTTTTCGAGGGTCACAAAAAAGGCTTTTATGGCTGAACTACAACCCCGGTCGACCCTAAGGAGGGAAAAATTCTTTAAAACCCTACCTTACTGTTTTTTGTTTGTTTTTATTCATTTATTAATCATTATTATTATTTATTATTATTTATTATTTCTATTTATTTATTCCTCTTTTTTTATTTCATTTTATTTTATTGATTCATTTTTTTTTTGTTACAAATGCGCTCGTCCGGTTGGGTATTATCTGTAAAAAAAAGGTAAAAAAAAAAGTCCAGAAATGAAAAAAATAGTTTGGAAAAAGCCGGTCAAGAAGGTAAATTCAACTGGTAAATAATAACATCGCGTCCAAAGTCACTGTGTGCACGTCAATCAATCAATGAATCCCTAAAGCTTTTCTTTCACTCTCGAAATATTTGTCTTCTCTCCGTTGGGAAAATTCAAGTACGGAATTTTTTGATTGGCTACGGACGAGAGAAAATTTTCAAATTCTCCCGATATTGCACGCACGCCAGTCGTGATGTTTTTTCCTCTACTTTAGCACATTTACAACCTTTTTCTGTGAAGCAACGATTCGCTTACCCGGTAAGCCGATATCACATTCCAGCTCATTGGAAGGAAAGATCTCATTTTACTTGTAGGTATTTTATTGCCATGTAAAAAAATGTTTAATCTCAGATAAAATTCTATCACTAGCAATAGCTGACTTCAAGAGTCACTGCAGAAGGTAAGTCAGTTAAAATAACCCCTTGAACATAAGTTGGCAGGTCCTCTGCTATTTTGAGTTCTTTTTCGAGCATTGAGATAATGGCAACAGATAGCGAGAAGCGTAGTGAGTTGGGTCGTTTGCTCCAGGACGATATTTAACATAAACTGAAATTCTGGTGAAGCCAGAGAATGAATGCACCATCTATATATCTAAGCCACAATGATAACTTTAGTGCAGTAGATCCTAATGCCATTTCTTCGAAGTATTCCATGCATATGTCAGCCAATACTGGCGAGGACGGCGATCCTATAGCTTGTCTCTCTGCTTGCCGGTATATGTCAGACCCCATCCCGAAGTAGGTCGTTTCCACAGTTAACATCAAGTTATTTATTGGAATACAGGTACGTTCTGGCATCCAACTTATCCTGTGCAAAAAAAGATCGTACAAGATAGTAGGTTGATCGAGACATAAGGTTTATAAGTCCCAAAAATTCACTCTGAATTGTCAAACAGTACACATAGCGCATTGAATAAAAGTGTTAGATTGAAAAGTGCCTCTAAATGAAATCATCCCAACAACATGTAAATAACAAGTAACACTTACTATAGCTTAACATTTGTACCCGATCATGGATAACGAAATTAGAACAATCTACACCTTGAAGAAGGCCGAAGGACATATCGGCCGAAATGTTAAAGACAATTGATCGAATATTCAGAAATATAAACAAATGATTTATCGGTGTTTCTTATAGAGTAAAAAATCTATTTTAACAATCCTGAAGGGAAAAGATTTCTTAAATTATTCTAAGTTTTGATCCTTCGACATTTTCCGAGGCATTTCAAAATATTATCGTTTGTGAATCTCAAAAAAATGAGTGTCCAAATCGAAACATTAACAATTTTTCCGCTGTTTTAAGTTTCATGCATTGCTACGATCATCAGGCGAACACTCATAAATAGATATAATTCGCACTCTCTATTACGTGACAAAACATGTCTGCTCTTGACACCAATTCGGATGTTTTTCCTATAATTTGTTAGGTTCAGAGAATCCAATAATTTTCAACATTTCATCTCAAAATAACCAACAAAACTATTTCAAAAATAGCTGTCTAAATTTCTGAGACGAAGCTTGATGATTTTTATCATTAAGGGTTTTCGGACTATTGACTTCATCTTTATTGCTATTCCCACAACGTTTCGGCCGATATGTCCTCCGGCCTTCTTCATGTGTTTGTCGAACTCGAGAACCTTCGCGAAACTTCGAACTACGTCCTTTATTGAATCCACGGGGGTCGCCTGTTCTGATTCCGTTAGCCATAACCGGGCACAAGTGTTAAGTATTCCTATATTGTTACTCACCTGCAGTCATGATTGAACCTGCAACCTCCAACATATGTGCTGATTCCTATGGACTACATATCTTTTGGATCCCTTCGGCTAGTCCTTTGACATAGGGCAAACATACTGTGGTGAGTTTTCGGGTATTGTCCTCTATCCTCCTATCTAGGTTTCTTGGAGCCGATATTATGTGCTCTGGGTAGTTGTTACGATGGAGGTTGTATCTCAGACTAATCATTTCTTCTTGATATGCATCAGTATCGCTACTAATGGTTTTTGCTCGATGTTGTAAACAACGGACTATTCCTTTCTTTACCGTATATGGATGATTGGAATTGAAATTTAGGTACTGTCCGGTGAAGGTGGGCTTACGGTACACAGATGACCTGAATCCTTGCTCTGTGCGTGTTACTAATACATCGAGGAAGGGTAATTTGTTGTCTTGCTCTTTCTCCACAGTGAAATGTATAGATGGTCGGATTGAGTTCACGTGTTCAAGTAATATCTGAACATCTTCCTGGTGAGGCCAGAGAATGAATGTGTCGTCTACGTATCTAAGCTACATAAATGGCTTTAATGATGTAGATCCTAATGCCATTTCTTCGAAGTATTCCGTGTATGTGTTAGCCAACACTGGTGACAATGGCGAACCCATAGCCAGTCCTTCTTCTTGTCGGTATATATCAGATACCATCCTGAAGTAGGTTGTCTCCACACAGAAAGTCAACATTTCCATTTGATTATCTATCGAGATACAAGTGCGTTCTTCCAGCAAGGGGTCTGCAGCCAGTTTATCCCGTACTACAGTAAGTGTCTTATCAGTAGGTACCTTTGTAAACAGACTCACTACATCCAAACTCACCATCTGGTTAGAATGAATAGGGGCATCACTGATTCTCTCCATAAAGTGGGCTGAGTTCTTAACATATGATGAGGACTTACCAGTTAGTGAGTTGATGATCTCCACAAGGAAGCAGCTCAATGGGTGACATGCTGAACCTCGGTTGCTGACAATGGGTCTCAATGGAATACCATCCTTATGGGTTTTTGGAAGGCCATATATGTGTGGTAGCTTACTGTAATGTTGAATTAGCGGTCTGTATTTTGTTTGTGGTATGAGATCTTTATTCTTACCAAGGATCTGTGACAGCTTCCTTTCCGTCTTCAGGGTTTCAAGATTATTATCTCTTTATTACTAGCATATACTTTCTCTAAATTTTCCTTTCAATTTCGGGTTCTGTGTCGTTTACATCTTTATATTCCCAATGTATACTATATCAGACCAACATGTATCTAAGAGAGAGACAGACGGACAAACAGACTGAGGCAGAGTTTTTGAGATATATAGATTTCGTTCACTTATTTTGTTCACTTATTTATATTTACTGTTTCCGGCGAGAGAAAAAAAACATTTAACAGTGTATTAAAAGAGCTCACCCTTAAAATAAAATTTTGTTATTATAAGCCAAATAACGGGCTCCTTAAATTGACGCCTGAAAGTTGATGTTTATACAACGAGTCCTCCAGGCTTCATCTTATTTATTTTTATTTTCCATCTCTCGGTGGAATTTACATGCAACATTGATTTTTCGAACACTTTTTCTTCCAGTGCCTTTATTGGTAATCCGTTTTGCTGGGTCAATCGAAGTCGCATTATCATCATCAACAACATCACTACCAGTTATCGTTAGAGAAAAGAAAGAAAAATACTGATGCGGCTCTCGTTATGCATTTCCTACGTTCCTAAAGCTGCTTCACGTGTCAGAAAATTAAATCAAGAAACATATTGGATGTAAATTTAGAATTAGTTAAATTAGACTTGTGGAGAATTTTTTCTTTTTCTTTTTTTTTTTTTTTTTTTTTTGCTCGTTTAACGCATGACATTTCTTAAGATTCTAAATAGCCATCTTTCACATTCATAACTGTAATTTAATGATTTAATAAAAACGTTGTCTGTTTATTTAATTGCTTCGAACGATTCCATCATCACACGACCTACTCCGTAATCACACAATTTTTCATTGTCTAGTGCTAATTCTTTTAACGATTTAACTTCTTTGTTGAGATTTTCTTAAAGGCTATCTTTGGTTGTCATTAATCTTGATAGAATTTATATCCTGATTAATTACAAATAAATAAGAAGTTCAGTCAAGGTAATCTTTCGGAGGTTATATTTTTCTCATCAAGAGACGTCACATTTATAGATAAATAACAGTAGTTTGCTGACTGAACTATTTGATCCAAGCCGTTGACATATGTGATTGATCCGCTGAGTATCAAGGGAAATGCAGCGTTGGTCTGCCTTTGGATTCATCTTTACTTCACATAAATCTCATACATCACATCCACCATGCATCTCTTTGGATTCATCCGTCTTACTTCATATTCACCATGCATTCCATTGTTATCGACTTGTGATGCTCATATAATACTCTCTTCCTTCAGAACCTGTTATGTAGAGACAAACCAGGGCCAGATATTTGGTTAGGGAGACAGCATTTTTGTATATTAAGGAGCTTAAGGTTTTATTGTCGCTGGGTTGTATGTCTCTGGCGTTAGTCTTGTAGGGTTTTAATAATGTGAGTTTTTCTTCCCATGTAAAAAATTCCCACCCTTCTCTTTTTTTCCTTAAGTTTTGATTTAGTTAAAGTCCAGATATCCTACTTTAGTTGAATCAGGTACATGTTGGATCAGCTTATTCTTTCATTACTTTTAGACCAATTTTTTTGGTGCATTAGATTTTGGATTTTTTCAAATGCATTTATTACTCAATTTGAGGCTTTTTTGTTTTTCATACTTTCTTTTTAAAACGGGCAAGTTGAAAAATGAATAACAAATGTTGCAGCAAACACTCCGACGACGAGGAACATATTCACAAGTAATTGGTGAACGTGTAAAATAATGTTTTTTTCTGATCTTCAAGTTTCGAATTGAGTTAAAGTCTTAATTTCAATTATAAATTTGGTAATGAGAATATTTTAAAGGAAGGGTTACATTAAGTCGTTAAAAGCATATAATAAAACAAATAAATAAGCAGCTGAAATGCGTACTATAACATAAATATTACAATAGCAAACTAGAAATAAAAAATCCTGAACCCGGTAATAGTTGGACATTTGTCTCGGCATCTACATGGAGAAACTTCATCGATGCTACCAATGAAGGTGTAGCAATGTCTCTCTGTCCTCATGTTTTAAAATCACTAAATAACAGAGAAAGAATCCAACCCAGAATTATGCGTGCTACATTTAATGACAAACCCAGCACAACAATCTTCTCTTGCTGCAGTCCCATAAAGACCAGTGATGAAACGGACATCATCACCTTCAATAACGAGCTATCTTCCCTTTTCTGACACATTCTCAAGTACAAGGTTCTGATAACTGGTGGAAACATGAATGCTCAAATAGGCAAAGACGAAAATAATAAATTCTGCTTACACAACTTGCCAAACAGAAATGGTGGATATCTAGCAGATTTTTCACTCAAGAACAAGATTGTCCACCTAAACATTAAATTCCAAAAAAGAAAGGGAAAGCTATGTATTACGGTAGTACCGTGAGGCAAAAAACGAGGTTTAAGGCTCGACTGGTAAAGAAGTTGTCTATTCGCAATGGGTCTTGTTCCTTCTTTAAACCCTTCTTTGACCCTTCTTTGACCGTGAAACTAAAACAAAATAGAAAACAACTTCTGTAATCCCTTTCAGACAGATCAATAATTCGGGCAAATACAGATACAGTGTGTGAGTCTTACCTCTGTTCGCCTCAAAGAATGCCCCCTTCGCAAAGTCTAAAATCGCAGCTGTCAAGCAACACGTGTGTTCTGCTCGGAGAAATGGTAATAAAATGCTCGACCCCTCTGACGGTGTCACATGTGTGACTGGTCGGTGTATAATAGTAATATGTCCCCAACTCTGGCTCGTACCAAACAAGGGGGATAGCTCCCTCATTTACACTATGAATTTACGCCTCCCCAAATAACTCTAAAGCCCAGATAGATTATGTTTTTATAAATAAAAGTGGATAAATAGCGTTTTAAACCATGAGACATATACACTTGCCGCGACCGGCCGATAAACATAAACATGTGAAGCTACACGCCCGCTGTAGAACAACTATATCCGGGTACGACCGGAACTGACTAAGCCCTTTTTCTTTCTAACGACCTTGACACCTCGTTATAGCTAAAGAAAAGGATGAATTAAAATCGCCCGGCGCCTGAGGCGTCCCGAAAAGGGGAATGCCGACGGGGTCCGAGGCATTTTTGGAACTGCCTATCGCGTTGGGCTTCGGCCCTGCGACAGGACCCACCTTAAAAACGGCCTTGTGCCATATTCGTACGTTGGTGGGACGTAGGATAAATACAGCAACGCTCCCAGCGAGCGTTCTTTTTGTGTCCTGTGGTGGGGCGCACTCGACCGGCCGTGGTAGCGTTGCGCGGTTCGGTCGGGTGTGTTCCACCACTGGATACATAACCTCTGGCTTCAGGGGGCCTTCCCCCCAGGCTTTAACCCTCTTCGGAAGGGTTGGGTTTATCGCCCGGCGCCTGAGGCGCCCCGAAAAGAGGAATGCCGACGGGGTCCGAGGCATTTTTGGAACTGCCTATCGCGTTGGGCTACGGCCCTGCGACAGGACCCACCTTAAAAACGGCCTTGTGCCATATTCGTACGTTGGTGGGACGTAGGATAAATACAGCAGCGCCCCCGGCGAAGCTCATTAAGGAGGAATCCCGCATTCTGTGCGGTCGAATCCACCTTAACTTACGGCGTTGGCCCCACTTCTCGTGGTAGACCTGCCTTACTTCCACCTACATAGGTATGCACAAAGGTCCTTTTTAGGACCACAAGAGGTCTCTGTCTGCGGGTCAGAGCATCTCTGACTGGTCAGTAATGATCAGTCGAAATAGACGGCCAGGCGGCAAACACGAAGACGGATTCTAAGACCAACCGGTCTTAACCTCGGTTCCGATTGTCCGATAAGCTGCGCAGCGCTAATGGCACGGTCCAGCCTTTAGCTACGGCTTCACTATCTGCGCAGTGCTAAGATAACGCCCATCTTAGCCTCGGCCTCATGGCCTGTCCGCTCGTTCGCACGGCTTTGACACGGCAAAGCCTTCGCTCTCGTCCGCTCGTCCGCACGGCTTTGACCCGACTAAGCCTTCGTTCCCGTCAGCTCGCCCGCACGGCTTTGACCCGACAAAGCCTTCGTTCTCGTCCGCTCGTCCGCACGGCTTTGGACCCGACAAAGCCTTCGCTCTCGTCCGCTCGTCCGCACGGCTTTGGCGCGAACCTAGCCATAGCCATTGTCCGCACGGCTTTGACACGGCAAAGCTTTCGTTCCCGTCCGATACGTCCGCACGGCTAGGGGGCCCAGCAAGGCCCTAGCCTTTCCTCGACCTCGACACTCTTGCAAGGTACAACGCAGTCCACGTAACGACTCGCTGTTACGGACTGTTCTACCACTGCAACAACTGGCTCACGTACGACCCGCTGTACGAGCCAGAAACCAGGCCGACACCCCCCCGGTTAATCCAACATATCGTCATAACCGAGGATGTCGATCTACCGAACTCGACGCTCCTGCAAGGTACCACGCAGTCCACGTAACGACTCGCTGTTACGGACTGTTCTACCACTGCAACAACTGGCTCACGTACGACCGGCTGTACGAGCCAGAAACCCGATCGACACACCCCCGGTTAACCACAACATACCGTCACAACCAGGGATATCGATCTACCAACCTCGACCGACCTCAGATGCCCGCGACGACCGTCTAGCTGAACTCAACGACTCGACCGACCTCAGCTTACCAGCATCCAACGTCTAGCTGAACTCAACGACTCGACCGACCTCAGCTTACCAGCATCCAACGTCTAGCTGAACTCAACGACTCGACCGATCTCAGCTTACCAGCATCCAACGTCTAGCTGAACTCAACGACTCGACCGACCTCAGCTTACCAGCATCCAACGTCTAGCTGAACTCAACGACTCGACCGATCTCAGCTTACCAGCATCCAACGTCTAGTGAACTCAACGACTCGACCGATCTCAGCTTACCAGCATCCAACGTCTAGCTGAACTCAACGACTCGACCGATCTCAGCTTACCAGCATCCAACATCTAGCTGAACTCAACGACTCGACCGATCTCAGCTTACCAGCATCCAACGTCTAGTGAACTCAACGACTCGACCGACCTCAGCTTACCAGCATCCAACGCCTAGCTGAACTCAACGACTCGACCGACCTCAGCTTACCAGCATCCAACGTCTAGCTGAACTCAACGACTCGACCGACCTCAGCTTACCAGCATCCAACATCTAGCTGTACTTGACGACTCGACCTACACCAGCGACCCTCGTCGAACGCCCAGCTGCAAACATCTATAACTCGATCATACCAGCTACCAACATCATCCATCTAGCTGAAGACCACATACAACCCCCACGGACATTTACATACTCACTTGTAAATACGACAAAATAAATTGTCACTTGTTATACTTGTTATTCTCGCCTTTGTCCCTTCATATTGCTTTGGCTGTTCTCATTCACATAATTCATTTGCGGGGTCGATATATTTATCGGCTCCGCAACACACTTTTGAGAGAGTATATTCCGATTACAGAATCGTCTCAGCAATTATTTGCCTGAGTCAACAGAGAAAAAAACAGATAATGCTTTACGAAATGACTGGTCCTCACTTATCGTGATATAATTAATCAATATATGGTAACTATAAGAAACAAGTCTGATACTCTTCAAGGGACATCTGAAAGACATACTTCGAATGAAGAATATGAAAACATTGTTATCGCCCATATAGAAGCAGCAGCCGAGTGCATACCAAGCAAACCAAGAGACAGATGTTGGGTTCAATTACCAAATCAATAAAATCGGTAGAAGATTGACAATCAAGTTTTGCATGATAGACAGTAAATTAAGAGGAAGAAAACGTACCATGAGAGCAAAACTAAAAGCTAACAGCCAAGAAGAAAGATTTCAGAAGTAAAAAAAATAATCCAAGAATCTGCTTGGAAACCCTCCTGAAATCATTGATAAACCTAGAAAAAAATTATAAATAGTCAAGTGGACATCAAACTTGGGCAGATTACGGGGAAAGAATTTGATGCAGTACGGAAAAAAACTAAAAGCAGGAAATATCTTCAGAAGGATGGAAGACAAGAAAATTTGATTGCCCAAATTTCTGAGACGAAGCTTGTTGATTTTTATCATTAAGGGTTTTCGGACTTTCTTCATCTTTATTGTTATTTCCACAGCGTTTCGGCTGATATGTCCTCCGGCCTTCTTCATGTGTTTGTCGAACTCGGGAACCTTCACGGAACTTCGAACTACGTCCTTTATTGAATTCACGGGGGTCGCCTGTTCTGATTCCGTTAGCCATAACCGGGTACAAGTGTTAAGTATTCCTGTATTGTTACTCGCCTGTAGTGAGGATTGAATGTGCAACCTCCAGATGATTGTCTCCTTAGAAGCTTAGGGAACCAACGCCTATAAACGTTTCGCCATGTGTCCTGCTGGATAATTCAGAGTGAATTTTTGAGACTTATAAACTTAATGTTCTTACTTGACTAGAATTACTACTATTTATTCAGATTTTTTTCTCATCGAGCCTTTTTAATTATCGGTTCCCATATTGTATTCAACTCTAAACTTGATCTACTCAGCAGGTCATTGTAGCCCAACATATGTGCTGATTCCTTAAGGCGTCTAATCCTCCAATGTTTAGCCCTATCAATTATTTCAACTTTATTCCATAAGGGCAGATGATTTCCCTTTTCCTTCCATATATGGTCCGCCATACCCGACTTTTTTAATCTCACCTCGTACTATTACCTTCCGATATTCTTCTAGCCTTACTTTTAGTGGGCGACCTGTCTCAACTTTGTATATTTTACCACAACATCACGGATTCTGACTATCCGTCGAATCAGCGAAAGAATGTGTGCAAAAAAATCTTGATACAACACTCTTGTTAGTTGATTTTTCGTTCTCTTTTGATTCCATATACAGAGGTATGATGAAGCAAATACTACTAGCATATGGTCTCCCCAAAGAAACTTACAGCTATAATGATACTTTACAAAAAATACGAAAGCAATGGTTCACTCACCTTTTGGCGACACCGACTTCTTCGACGTTGTCACTGAAATTTTGCAAGGAGACACATTTGGAACATATATAACCTGCCTTGATTACCTACTTCTAACGTCAATAGATCAAATAAAAGAAAATGGTTTTATACTAAATATATACAAATAAAAAAGAGTTCATGCGTTTTAAACAAGAAGGAGTCATATCCACTCAAAGTGGTAAGCTTCTGAAATTAGTCGACTAGTTGACATACCTCGACAGCAATATCTCATCTGCTGAAAATGATTGGTAACTTATCGATCATATGGAAATCTAATCTCAGATAAATAAGACAGAATTTCTTCCAAGCTATGGCTGTGTCTGAACTACTTTACGGGTGCACCACCTAGGCGCTAACGAAACGCATAGAGAATAAGTTAGATGGGAACTGCATAAGAATACTTCTTACTGTTTTGAAAAAATCCTGGAAGCAATACCCCACAAAACAGCAGTTATATGGTCACTTACCCCCATCTCATAAACCATCCAAGTAAGATGAACCGGATACTGGTCACTGCAGGGGAAGTAAGGACGAAATTATAAGCCACGTTCTCTATGGACTCCTACACATTGACACGTCAGTGTTGGCCTGCCAGCAAGGGCCAACATAAATCAGATCTGTATGGACACTTAATGCCATCTAGAAAACCTTCCAGGTACGATGGATTATAGGAACAGATAGTAAGATTATAGTCACGGAACTTTGCATTATCAACACGAGTCGATGATGATGAAGTAGTACGCAATAATTAACATTTAATGATTGTAACAATTTTTAAGTTTTTCTTGTTCCTGAGCAGAAAGAACATTTTCTCAATTGCTTGTGTCTAGATTAAATAGAAACAAAGCATTTTTTTTTTCTTTAAGCTTTTGTGACCAGGACAAAAACTTTTCAAATTTTCTATGACATCTCAGGTGTTGTATATGTACACTACATTAATGTACAGTTTACTCCTTTGGAGTTTTAGTAGGCGACACCTCCGGCCTGGAAGAGGCCACAGAAAAAACCTTAGTAGAAATAAAGACGTAGTCGAGTTAACACACGTTTATCTTCACCCGGAAATTATCTTCTTCTTTTACAGGTCCAAGTCCCAACTCGACTCCGGTAAGCCATATTTCACCTTTGTCTTTGAATTTAACATGGTGTCAGAATCTTAAACCTTTTTCTAACGTAAAACTGTCACTCACTCTCTCACCGTTACATTCTAGCTGTCAGACAAGAGACAACATGGATTCTCAACTTACTCTCCCGAGACTCCTAGATTTTTCTAACGGAAATATTTCTGAAAATTGGAAACTTTTCAAACAACCATTGAAGCTTTACTTAACAGCTACAGAAATATTAAAGAAACCAAACGACATCAAAACCAGTATTCTTCTCACGTGCATAGAAAAGCAAAGCCGCCAATTTTATATAACAACTTAAAATTTTCGTCGGTGAAAGATGAAATGGACTAAGACACAATTAAAAATTCGGGGAATACTTCATTCCTCGAAAACATGTAACACTAGTGCGATACAAATTTCTCACTTCGCGACAAGACGACGCAGAAACAGACTAAAAGCGCTGAGTCACGAGTGTGAATTAATGGAATTGAGAGACAGCCTCAGCAAGGACATGATAATAATTGGAACAAACGACCTCCGTCTTCAGGAAAAATCCTATCAGAAATGGATTTAACACTAGAAATGGCAATAAAGGTAGGACAAATTACCGAGGCAATAAAACGGCAAGAGAGCCGAAATAAGAAAATTTCACAAAAAGGGGAATAACAGCTACCAGTCAGCGAAAAAAGACTTGAAGAAACTCTTTCTCACAAAGGGCAAAACTTCGATCTCCAACAGAGAAAAAATAGCAGAATGTAAATTCTATTCATACTCGCACTTTAGAGATAACTGCCCTGCATATAACCAAATCTGCAACGTCTGCAAAAAACGCGACCACTTTGCAAAATGTGCCAATCAAACCAACACGTTCAGGAATCATGCAGGTTGACTCTGACCCACCAATATCAGTGGATAACCAAACTTATGAAGGCTGCATCACGGCCAGGACATATTTACCAATGCACAAACGTTATAGTCAAGCGGAGGTTCAAATGATAACACGACTCGGAAATGAGTCATAAGAAATATATTGAAAGAAAATAGTACATACAATA
This sequence comes from Sepioteuthis lessoniana, assembly GCA_963585895.1. NCBI lineage: Eukaryota > Metazoa > Mollusca > Cephalopoda > Myopsida > Loliginidae > Sepioteuthis > Sepioteuthis lessoniana. The sequence goes on along the minus strand of OY757906.1, from coordinate 145,342,045 downwards.
ACGATAGCTAGGGGAGAAACCCCTTCTCAGCTTAACACAATCATGAAGATTACTGTTCTTGGAGACGGCTCGCTGAGACTTCTCCGAGACTGCGCAGAAGAGAGTTTAGTCGGTATATGTCACATGAGGGTGAGTCCATCTGTAGGGGATACACCCCAACAATTAGCTGTGTCAATGGCACAAAGACAAGATTTAAAATTGACTCATGTAGTCAAGTAAAGATCATTCCAAGGAAAGACTACCATCTACTGAAAAATAAACCTGGATTAAAACCTGCCTGCACAAGGTTAACACCCTACAACGGCACATCTATTCCGCTACTAAGAAAATGTGTAGAACAAATTCAACGCAAAAACAACATATATGATGTCCCAATAATTGTAGCAGACTCTGATGCCTCTCCAACCCTTGGACTAGAAACCTGTGCTGACATGCACCTTATGCAAAGAGTTCTCAGCATCTCAAAAGGAGAACCTGTGTTCCTCTCAAAATTTAAAGACTGTTTTGAGGAACAAGGGATATTACCAGGGTATCACCACATCACAATGGACCCAAAGGTAAAGCCCATCCTAAACCCACTACGCAAAGTACCATTTGCCCTCAGAAAGAAACTAAAACAGGAATGACTCAGCTCTACATAATTGCTATTCTGAATGAACCAACGGACTGGATTTCCTCTCTAGTAGAGGTAGAAAAACCAAACGGCATCCTATGAGTTTGTTTAGACCCTCGAAATCAAAACGAGACAATTAAAAGGAAACACAATCGGCTACCAACAGCAACTGACATATTTCGAGAAATGGCAGAAGCACAGTACTTCACCAAGCTACAGGCAAATCAAAATGGATGAAGAAATCTCCAAACACCTCACTTTCAGCTCTCCCTGAAGCCGTTTCAGCATCTCTACGTCTTCTTAAGAAAGACACTACTTGGTCCTTTGACAAGCCTCAAAGCGATGCACTTCAAGACCTTAAGGAAATGATCACTCAGAGCCTAACACTAAAGTGCTTTGACCCTAAACTCTCAATCAAAATATCATCTAGTACATCAACCCAAGGATTTGGAATCCAGTTAGAACAGCCGCGTGACAGTGAGTGGCATCCGATAGCTTATACCAGCAGATCCCTGACATAGAAAAAAAACTACCGTCCCTATAATTAGAAGTACTGTCAATTCTGTTTGCCTGTCAGTACTTCCATGAATATGTATATAGACAACGCTTCATCATGAAAATATGCTCAAGTCCATAATGAACAAATAACCAAAGCTCGACCTTGAAAGCAGCATTTTCTTTTAAGGCTCCAAAAATATGATTTCGACCAGAAATATACAAAAAGTCAATTAATGTCATCTCTCCCAATCAGTGAAAAGAGTCGCCAGAAACAAGCAGCTGAAACAGCAAAATATGACACACTACAAAAACTACGACATCAAATCTCAGCAGGATGGCCGGAACATCGCCTCAACCTCGACATCTGTCTCAGACCATATTATCATCATGATTCAGAAGTCACATATCAAGTCGAGCTTCTTCTCAAGGGCCAACAAATCATAGTGCCCTCAGCACTCCAACTGGAAATGTACAAAATCCTACAAAAAGGCCACCTGAGAATTGAAAAAAAAACGAAATCCCAAGTCAGACAATCAGTCATCTGGTCAAATATCAACGCGGACATAAGAGATACGATATCAAAATGTGAAGCATGCCAACAATACAAAAACCATCAAGGTACTGAACCGCTCATGAACCATGAGATCCCTGACAAACCTTGGAAAAAAGTCGGTACGGACCTGTTCAAAATACAGAGGATAACCTACCTCATTGTTGTGGATTTTTACTTCAAGTGTTTTGAAATCAACAAACTCCTCAACAACACCTCACCAAAAGTGATAAACCATATGAAAGCAATGTGTGCAAGACATGGAATCCCCAAACTAGTCTTTTCAGACTATGGTCCCGAATTAACCTCGCTAGAATTCAGGAAATTCTCAGCAAACAGGAATTTTGAACATGACCCAGAATTTTGAACAGTAGCCCTGAATTTGCACAATCAAATGGCATGGTAGAGAGAACCATAAAAACTGTTAAAATGACCCTATTGAAATGCTTGTAATCTGTGAATGACAAATACTTTGCATTGCTAACTTTACGCACGGCACCAGGCAAGGAAAACACTCCGTCGCCAGCAACAAAACCGATGAAACGTAAGCTACGGACATTGCTACCAAGGGTACCGGAACCAATATATCAGGACAAAGTCCATAAGCGGACACATCAAAAACATCGCAAACTCTTATCCCTGAACATCGGTAACCTTGTCCGTCTACGTGATAGCAAAACCGGGCCAAGAAAGAGTAAAGTAATCAAGAGATGTGATTAACCGAGGTCCTATCTTATGCTAACAGAGAATGACCGAAAAATACTGTCGTAACAGACGACATCTATCAACCATCCCACAATCACAGGAGATCAGGATTTTCCTCTTCCTGACACAAACAAATATATGACCTCCAGAAATCTCAAAACACCAACCAACCACAGCAGAACAAATTGTTCGAACTAGAACTGGAAGAAAACTGCACCCACCCCGTTGGATGTTGAATACACATCATAAGTCCGGAACAAAACACAGCTGAAGAACAAAAGACTTGGGAGGAGGGGGACGTTGTATGCGTATACATACACTACACTAATGTACAGTTGACTCCTTTGGATCTTTGGTAGGAACACTTTCAACCTGGAAGAGGCTACAGAAAACAACCCTAGTAGAAATAAAGACGTAGTCGAGTTAACACACGTGTTGCTGTTACCCGTTTATCTGTACCCGGAAATTATCTACTTCTCTTACAGGTCCAAGTCCCAACTCGACTCCGGTAAGCCATATCTCACCTTTGTCTTTGAATATAACACCAGATAGATTCAGTGTTTAATAGCTAATAGGGAATTTTCTAAGATTTATATTTTTGCTCGCTTTAATATGAATTCATACAAATTTTGATTCGTGTATTTTTTATTCAGACCTTATGTAAACAAAAAAGTGAAAATTTGACCGTTTTTACATTAAAAAGATAGGTTGATTTCTTAATTTCTTTATCAGGGCACAAAAGCAAAGTTTTAAGGGAATAATGGTTATTTGTTATACCTCTACAACATAAGCAATTAAGGAATAAAACATGCAATTTAGGAACAAAATTTGTGTTTTCTCCATTCAGAAATTACATTGATCAGAATGAGTGGGAACGTAAGCCTCACAAATTTTCATATTGTCAAGTTGCAAATTGGATGGGAATTTTTTACTCTAAGACAAGAGTTTCAAATATGCAACCAGTCAAGTACAATTTACCTCATCAATATTTTCTTAAAACGTATTTAATCATTTTAATCCTATTGCACTAACAAAACTCATTCGACGATGTGTTTTTTTTCTTTTCTTCTTAGTTCTCTCTCTCTCTCTCTCTCTCTCTCTCTCTCTCTCTCTCTCTCTCTCTCTCTCTGAGTCTCTGTCTGTCTATCTATCTATCTCCCTTTGTTACAGTGACATGCACACAAATATCCGGTAAAGTATGGATGACATCAGGAAAGACTAGTGACATTTTGGAAATACCATTACGTTAAGTGCTAAGTGCAAACTCTCAAGGGACTATATTTTATAATCGTTACCATGTCACAAAAAAGTATATGCTCTCGCGATGTGTGAGTAGAGTAACATCATCATATCAGAAAATAATGCAGAGACATTTTATCAAAGATGATTATCCTGGTGTAAATCTCGGACTGAGATTATAAATCAATTGAAGGAGCCAGTGTCAATAAAAGCTAATAAAACAAGCTAAGTGTGCCATATGTAGTTGCCTAGTATATTAATCGTATTTGGATTTTTTAAATGTACCCTCACTAGTTGTGTGATGTTTGGACACTCGGATACCTGATAGAATAAAAATTGCATTTGTAGTCCGCCAGTTGTTTGTTTTAAAACAATAGTGAAGATTTTAACAATTTAGATTGAAGTTTCCTCATAAATATTCATTTGTAAATATAGTAATTGAAATTGCACAGAAATTACGAGGAGTTCGTTTTGATTTTCTCTCAATGGTGTCTTATTGCCAACTAATCCCAGCATGAAGTGTCTGTTTATGCATTTGTTGTAAGTTCTCTTCTAATTGGTTGCCAAGTCTCATCAAGATGACAGGACAGATTCTTGGGATATTTACATTTTCATTACCTCATCACATTATTATATGAACTTGTCTAATTTCAAAATTGAAAGTTGAATGACCTGTTGAAGCAATTTCCTTAATAATTGTCTGACACTGTTTAATTTTTCGCTTAAATTTTGAAAGGAACACCTGGATAAAAAGCTAAACATTAAATGCTTGTCTCTGACGTTGCGAATCCAGCCCTGGCCGATACGTCTAGTTCCACCTGGGAATTTTCGCCGACATTCAATTCCTTGGCTCTACTTGCCAATCCGAGATAACTGTAACCATTTGCCACGTTGTGTATTTTGATCCGAATGGCAGTGTTTTAGCTACCTCAGATCGTTTCCAATTTTGGCTGGAATCCACGCCGAAATAAAATCGCTGTTGGGAGAGAGATTGTACCTGTCGCGGTTCACAAAAGTACACAGGAAGAAGGAAAACAACGCTTTCAAATTTCTCAAAGCAATTGTTTTTATCTAACTATATATGTACTTACAAAAGTGTGTAGAATACAATAAGGAAGAAAGAAAAAGGTCTTACGAAACTTGTTCGTTTGTTCGGGAATGTGACAGATCAAACAGAAGGTGTAAGGGAGGCAACTATCGCCCCCTGGTTATCTTAACAAAAAGGTAATTGTTCGTCTCGGCTTTTGCTTCGAACTCCCAGTTCTAGGCTAATCTTAGTTTCGCCCAAAATTCTAAGACTATTCTCGGATGGGTTCTGCACTGGGCCTTTCTCTGTCTCTCTTGATCTCTCGTCTTCCTTGATCTGATCTGTACTGATTTATGGGCATCGTACCGTGCTTATATAATTCGAGGGCGGGATTTCGATGATCTCTGGGTACGCCCATGCATAATGATATGTAAATCGCCTAGCTGACCAACTTTTTCCACATATGGTCGACGCTGTGTTTAAAGAGATATTTAAAATTTAGATTCAGTACCCGCCGCTGATTCTTTGCTGACGGCCAATACTTGAGATAAGGTAAATCCACTTATATCGTCTCAATCTTTAGCTTAAACTTATTCTTGCTTTAACTACGCAGACTTTATTACTATCTCCACTGTAAGATCCACTTAAGTTGTTTTTATTTCTAGCTTGAACTTTTTTTTCACCTCTGCAGCTCATACGGAGTTCATCACTGTTTTTGTTTTATCGTAAGATCCACTTTATCGAATCTTGGGACGTCGGTCAAAAGTTTAAGAAATAAATAAAATCGGATAGGAAATGAAATGATAAGAAGAAAGAAAGAAAAAAATTAATTTTCCTTAATTATTTCCCCAGAATCGTTAATTAATCAATCAGTCTGGGGTTGGGTGGAGTTCTCTCTGTCACAGTCGGTCATTTTCAATAAAACATGCCTATTACAAGAGAATCTGCTGTTTAAATATCTTAGCCCACTGGCGACTCATATCTGGGAGCTTTGTTTAAAAAAAACACGTCATCTACACCGTCAGCTTCCCGGCATCGTCGCAAACTGTTTTTCAACAAGGGATATTTCTGACAGTAGAAAGCACTATGACTGTAATTTCCGCAAAAATTGCACCTATGCTGAACCATATCAAAGTTCTATCGTATAGACAGTGAGTCAGCACTCAATTGCGTTGAGGAGGGGAAAAGGTCTCATGGTCACCAGGGCATTCCATCATGCGCACGTGGTTGAGTCCATTCCCTGGGCAGCGATTGGTCTCTAGCCCAGGGGTGGCTATATCAGCGTAAATATATACCAGCCCGTTCAGTGTGATCCGTCTTACTTTTCGTCTGCTAGCTGGACGCAAGACTGGGACTACCGAGTCGTTAAGTGTTGTTATTACTGTCGTTTGTTAGAGCTGTGAGATCTGCATCTCCCCTGGCCTGTTATGTGGAAGTAGCCTAGATAGAGCTCGGAGAATTTTAGACGACCGAGGGTGTAGTGATGTATGTGTGGTTTGTTTGGGAGATTCAATTGCTGTACGTGTGTCATTACGTCAGTCGTTGCCAGAGGGTATTGGAGGATTAGAAGGCAAAAGTGCAATATTAATCGTAGAAGTTAATTGGTGCTAGTGTTGCACTTAGTACGGCCTTGAATTCGCACTTTCTTTGAAAACGACTGTTCCTAAGTGTGATTCTTCCTGATCCATCAACCCTGAGGTGCCCGTGGTGTAATTGTTATCGTCGTAGGAAATGGACACGGCGACTCGAGTTCAAATCCTGGATGAGACTCATTGCATTTCAAATAGCACCGATACCCTTGGGAAAGGTATGAATCCAATTATTCTCCCTCCAGCTATGGGTAAATAGTAGGACAGACTAGGTTCTTTAGCATTGGTGAGGCAACTAGTCTAGGAGAAGGAAAACTCTGAATTGAAACCTGTCAAACTCCGCTTAAAAATTGACCTTGTGTCATATCCTGCCTGAGCGGAGGAGTTGGTAAATAGAATCAACCCTGATTCGGTAATGGCGGTCTGGTAGGACAGTAATGATCTTTCCTGTAGTGTTCCATCGGTGATTGAGTGGGTTTTGGATTGCTATTGTGTCACCAGTTCGGGATGGGGAAAGGTTGTGAGTATATCTACTGTACCTTTCTACTATTTTGGCATTGCGGTGGTGGAGGAGTTCTTCGCGGCGTTATCCCACCGCTTCCCACTCAGGGTGTGGCTTGTAGAGGATTGGTTGTGAGGGGATGGAATCACGGAGTCGGCGGTGAAGTAGGAGTTGTGCCGGTGATAGGCCAATACCTTGGATTGGGATGTTTCGGTACTGTAATATGGCCTGAGCGACATTGTTATTGTCTAAGGAGCCTTGGAGGCCCGTGTTTTCGTTCACTATCCTCTTTGCGGTTTTTACCACGAGTTCTGCTTGGCCATTGGATTGGGGGTATGTGCTTCACACACATCTGAAGGAATTCTTGGAATATACTGGAGGTAAAAGGTGGGTCACCATCTGTGCTGCGTTCATCTGAGGTGCCATATGTTTGGAGCCGCTGCCGACAGATGGACATCAATTTGGATGTGGTGGCATAACCTGGTTTTAGATGGTACAATATGAGCCAGCCAGTTAGTCTGTCTGCACAGGCAAGGTACGCAACGTAACCGACGTGGAATCTGTCCATCACAATTTGTTGGAATGGCCATTCCGGGGCTGGAGTCATGGTAATAGGTTCCCGTAGCTGGCTTGGGGTAATTGTTGCACAAGTTAAGTAACTTGCTCTAAAGTTACGGAAACACGCGTTCATGACAAGCCGGTAAACTGAATCGTTAGCGTGAGCTTTCACACCCTCTACGCCTTGGTGAGCCGAATGCAAAGAGCGTAGTACTTTCCCTCTTTGGGTTTTTGGCACTCCGATTCTTCAATCCATCAATACCAGGTCCCTCTCACTGCTGAGTCGGTGCCGTACCTCCCAGAAATCGCGGATTTCAGGTTCGATGAGAGAACGTTTGGTGGAGAATCCCTGGTTAATTGTATTTGTCAAGGTCATGTAGCTGTGATCATTTCGGCCTGACGCACGAATGTGGTCAGGTGACATGGCCGTCACATCATTGCTAGATTTGGTTATTGCTTGTATGGTTGCTAATTCCATTGCTGCGTCTATATTTTCTGACAGGTGGATATCTTTAAAAGAAGGTTGTGTGGGGCATAGGCTGAGAAGAGCTTCCAAAGCGGCTACTAGATTTCGAGATATAGCATCGGCACCTTTATGCTACTCGCCTGGGCAGTGTTGAATGGTGAAGAAATATCTCAATGATTTTTCTTTGAGTTTAAAGAGGCATGGGTTTTGTATTTTGCTGAGGTTTCTATCACCAAATATTCCCATTAGGGGCTGATGGTCTGTCACTACTATTACGTTTGTACAACCGATAATAAATATGCCCAAGCGATTGCAACTGCTTCGCTCTCTATAGGTGCATATCGGCGCTCTGCATCAGTACAGAATCTGCTGCCTGCAAATACAATGCGCCATCACTCAGGGCAACACGCCGGGCCTTATCAGTGGGGCATTTGCAGTGCTTCTGTAATAGCAGGAAGCACATATCTTCTTTACTCCAATCTGGGGCCAGACAGGTTACTTTATTGGTGTCGAACGATGTAACACCCTTTCTTACTAATCTGACGTAGAACTCAGCCGCCGGCCGCTGTATCTTGTCTACTCTGGCAATTTTCGCCGAAATAAAATCACACGGGCTCCCTTTGTTGAGCTGAAGGGACCACCACTATTCGCCACGTTGTGAATTCTTAATCCGAACAGTGGTGTTCTAGTCCCCTTTGAACGGTCCAACTGTGGGAGTTGACTAGGCTGGATTCCACGCCGAAAGGAATCGCTATGAAGAAAATAGTTCTTGACGCAACCACAAGAACACAAAAAGAGACAAGCAACACTTTCGATTCTCATATAATAAAACCTTTTTAAGGCTATTGTCTTTATCTCGCCACAAAAGAAATTACATAAATGCGTAGCATACAAAAAAAAAGGTTACACAAGATTCACTCGTTCGGATGGAAGTGACAGAGAGAGAAAAGGCTGAATGAATCTGATCTATCTTGACGGTATAAGAGAGACAACAACGGATCTTTGTTACAGACACATTAACTTAAAGGCTTGTTTTCTTGGCTTTGTTGACAAAATCATCTGGATTCGCAAAGATTCTATTTCCATCTCTTGGTTCTGATGCGTTTTCATGTAATCTTTGAAACTCTGCAGGTGACTGCTTTTCAAGTGGTACTAAAAATTAATTTGGATTCCCCACTGAGTTTTCCGCAGTCAGTGACCACTTGAGCCGAGCAAAACCTACTTATCTTGTCTCAGACCTTGGGTCTGGATTTCGTCATCAGACCGCCCAAAATCCCATTCACCATTTATCATAGGATTTAATCAACGAACCTATCTATCCACTACCCCGAACTATCACCTTACTTAACTAACAAACTCAAACCCAGAAACGTTATTCCAAAAGGAAATAAAAATAAAAATAAAATAGGAAATTCCTTTTCCTATTCTCTGTATTTAAAAAAATTATTTCTGGAATTACCCTTCTATCTATTTAATTAGTAAACTCATTCCAATCCCTTAGAATTGGAATTTATCCTTGTTTAGGACAATTCCATTCTTTTTCGTATAGTGACAGATAATCTAGAATATGGTAGAATGCAGTCTCTCTGTCTTGATCATAGAGTAGTATATCATCGACTACTTTTACTTTTCGCGGGGAAATCTTTAATTATTTCATCTTACTTACGTGTCTAGGCATCACCGGAGGCTAAATGTCCTTGGGGCATTCTGAGATACATGAAACGACCTCACTCCGTGATAAAAGTTGTGAGGGGTTATTATTCCTCATCTAGAGGGATTGAATGGTAGCCATCCACGGCATCTAGGACCGTTTTTTGTGTTTGGTGCTACTTGTATTGACAGTTGCAATGACGAGCTGATGTGGTGTGTTTCCCGTTTGGACTGGGAATTTAGATTTTGGTTGTCTGTCATTCTCCTTGGTTTCCTATTTTTCTTTGCAGTAATAACCATGGTACTGCACTAATCAGTGGGGGTACGAATTGGTACGGGGGCGATGATTCCCCTTTTGACATCGTCCCAGAGGGCTTTCTTTACTTCTTCCATATAGTGGTACGGTACTGGAATAGGGTTGCGTTTAGCTTTGAGGGTTGCTCCTTCTTTGAGGTGAATGTAGGCTGGGGAGACAGACATTGATGGGAATGTCCCACTATTATTAAATACTGTGGTGGCAAATTGATCTGATTGCCATTCCTTAAGTTTTTGTACGTTGTCACTGGTTGGTGGGTACGGGGGGGGGTCTTAGGATAGTTGAAATTAGTTTTATTTGCAGAAAGGTCAATTTTGTGATGTATGGCATTGTATGTCGCTAACGGCAGCGATGTCATGGGCTTGGAAAAGTATGGAGGTAATATACCAACAATACAGACTGCTTTACTAAAGTATATTACCTGTACCTCGCTTCATATGTAGAGCGCCTGTTTCGTGGATCTGACTCCAATTTTGAATGTAACAGGCAGGCAACCTTGACACACCAAGGAAAATCCTCCAACGATGCGCACTTTTTTTCTAGAGTGGACCAACTTTCTTTCTGAGAGTGCCGCAAGCGTTTCAGTACACCAAGGCATATGGTCGCACCACTATTAGGGTAAATTTTGAGCTTGGTGGAGTGAGAGGTGGTGATGTCTCTGTCCCGTCTTGGATACGGGTATGGGGAGAATGGGATCAATGTCGACTCTACCTCTTCGCAGACATTGTTATTGCCCTGCTTGTACGTTTCCGTTACTAGGTTGAATACCACGTGCGCAATAAGTGCGTCCATGGTAGCTTCCTCATCTTCAATACAACGTATTGCACCTCGTCTCTCGTCACCTTTTGACTGGTAGAATCTCTCAAAGTAGTTTTGCTTGCCACATGCTTTGCATATCTGACCCCACTCAGACAGCAGTTTTCAAATTCCCTATAAATATTAGGATAGGCCAGTTTGTCTCTCTCCAAATTCTCCGAGTCGAAAACCGGACACTTCAGCTTGGGAGAGACATAATGGTCCAAATTCAATCGCTCGATAGCCTTCGTAAGGCGGGTGGAGCTTTCGGTATTCCATCTATTCACAAGTTGAACTAAACTTTGAGACACACGAAAACGGTAGGCCGTCTCATCAATGTTATGACTCTCAACAACCTCCTCGTCAGCCTCATTTTCCAAGTAGTCATTATTTGTCTGCTTATTTAGCAAATCAACCGACCCCTTTGTCGGAAATTTATCCTCTTGCAAATAAATTCGACCTTAACCCGCGTCTGAAACAAAATGTGGAGGGAAAAACAGGATGAAAACACAAATGGTCTTGTTTGGTTACAACACGAAAGGGTTTATTTACAGCAAAGTTGCATATATTTTCCCATGTACGAGCATCACAATATTCTTTAAAAAAACCTGGGCGCCAAGTAACAAAATAAAACTATATAAAACAGTTGCTACAGGGTGGGATTCCACAAACAAAAATTAACCCACGAAAAATATTAGTACAACAGAGAAAGAAGGAACAAATTTGCTTACTTAAACAGGGTTTTTATAAACAAAATTAACCAACCTGAATTTGTACGAAGCAAAATTAACAGTCCACTTGCAGAGTCGTTGTTGTTCTTGAAAAGACTTCAAGCCTTTGTCCTGGATTTTTCTTCCCAAAATTTTAATTTGTTTCTTTCAGTAGTTTGCAATGCAGGTGGTAATGTCTTCTTTTCTTTCTTCCTGTTACCATATTTACCAACCCCTCCGCTCGGACAGGATATGACACAAGGTCAATTTTTTAAGTGGAGTTTAGCAGGTTTCAATTCAGAGTTTTCCTTCTCCTAGACTAGTTGCCTTACCAAGGCTGAAGAACCCAGTCTTCCCTACTATTTACCCATAGCTGGAGGGAGAATAATTGGATTCATACCTTTCCCAAGGGTATTAGTGCTATGTGAAATGCAATCAGTCTCGTCCAGGATTTGAACTCGTGTCGTCATGTCCATTTCCTACGACGATAACCATTACACCACAGGCACCTCTTTCTTCCTGTTACAGTCCAGATTGAAAAACGAGAGTAAAGAGCTGCATGTTAGAAATACTCTTTCCTCTAGACTCAGCTAGAGCACATAATTTCTCCCAGGCATATGTTGCATATGCAAGGATTAAGGTAAATACGCGAATTCAACTTTTCGAAGTTAAACCACTAAGTTCCAAAGTCAGTCAATTCAGGTACATTAGGCTCATCCGCTCTCTCTTCTGCCATGAAGGAAAAAAGGGAATTTAACTTTTCAAAGTTGGATTATAACGTCCAAAGCATATAATTTAAGGCTAGAGCTTTCATAGCAAGTGACCACTCCCAGTGGCTGTTGTGAAGTAGAAAAAACGAATTCAACTTTTCAAATTTGAAATCCCAAGTCCGGAAGTCCGCTACTTCAGCCAGAGCTGTAGTAGACACATCTGCTCTCTATCCTGCCGAGAAACCAAAATAGGAATTCAACTTTTCAAAGTTAAATTATTACATCCAAAGGATATACTTTAAGTCCATTTCCGCGATTGCCGGAGTCAAGCAGTTGAGCTTTCATAGTAGGAACCGCTTTCTCCCTGGCATATGTCGCGTATGCTAGGAAGGAAAGGCGAATTCAACTTTTCGAAGTTGACTCATGACGCCTAGAAAGTCCACTTCGGTGCTGGACCCCTCATAGCAGCAGCAGTTCTCTCTGGTTGCAGGGAAGTAAAAGAGGAAGCAGAAGAGACCCGCCCCACGTGGTCGACCCTCAAATGGAGTCAGACACCGGACCTTTTCCTTCACGTATTTTCGTACCTAAGTACGAAGCCAGGCTTCATGCCAGAGATTAAAAAGGCATTCACTCCAAAGAAAGAATGCGAACAAAATTATAAAAATAAAAAGGGACACGCAATGTACCATCCTGAAATGCAATAAATTTCCAATACCATGAGCATCTCAAGCCTACCTTTCTGTTCCATGAATCCGTCTTTCGGAATGGGACTAAGACATCCTATTAGGGGCAATAAAACAATAAGTTCGCTGTAAGAAATAATGGGCAGCCGAACAAGCGAGACATAATGGCGTCTTGAGAAGAGAGGTCTTTTCCTTTTTTTAACACCTACACGTGTTCAATGAAAGGATGCAACTCACAAAAAAAGTTACAAAGAATTTTGCTTTTTTAAATCATACAATCACTAATATGCAGCTATCAGCAACAACTAGCTTGTACAATAAGTTTTCAGCTCCAAAATTTAAATCTCACAAAGGGCCTCACAAAATTCTATCACGTGTTACATTAACCACACTCAGATAAATTATCCATGTAGAATTCTCTATAATATCAAGAACTTCAATATGCAGAATACCATACTAGCTATATTTCTATGCAAAATTTCCTTTCGTAGTATGCTTAAGTAACTGCAACTAAAAGGACACTTGATATGCTGAGTGTCGAAGTTTTGGGGGTCGTTAGCAAAAACCGACTTTAAAACAAATTAACAAAACAAAAAAAACCTACTGGACGTAAAGGTCCCAATGCTAAAAATAAATAAGCCACAGCTAAAAATACACGAGACACTTAATTCACAAGTTACAAATGCTTTATTCTATAAAGTGGACAAAAACAGACTTCAGCTGGCGGACTGCCAATCAGTTCCTAAGCAGAAATTAATTTAACAAAACATAAAACATAAGCAACATTAAAAACATTAGTAAAAATGACATATCTCTTGCATTCATTTGCAAAATATAAAACTAAGGTAACGTTAAAAAATAGTATCTAAAATTATAAGTATCTTACTTCTCTGTAAGCGGCTGAAACCGGTTCCCTTTTTTCTTTCTTTTTTTCTCTTTCTTTCCCTTTTCTTTCGTTCTTTGACTGAGGGGACTTCTTATTCTTTTTCTTTCGTTTCTCAAATCTTTTCTTTTTTTTTCTTTCTTTCTCTTTCTTGTTGTTTGTAGGGAAAGTTTGTAGTTTAGTTGGAGACTTCTTTTTTCTTTAGTTTCTTTACTCTTTTCTTTTTTCTTTCCATTTCTTTCTTTTCTTTTTTCTTTCTTTCTTTCTCTTTCTTTATCTGATGGGAAAGTTTCTACTTTAGTCAACGACCTCTTCTGCTTTTCTTTAGTTCCTTTACTCTTTTATTTCTGTTCGGAATCTACAGGTCCTTACACCTGAAATAGTCCGGTTTGTTTTTCCGCGAGGTAGCTAATAAGCAAACAGGCAACTTCTAGGCCGCTCGTTTCAGAGAATTACTCATATCTCAGCTTGACCATAAAAGTAAGTTTCCTGTAGTAAATCTTCAGGCCTTCATCTCTCAGAAACTACGTTTCTCTGCTAGACAATTTAAAATAAACTTTTTGCACGAGCCATCTCAGGGGACCACTTCACCCTACGCTGTGTTATCAAGAAAACAGACAGATATTTTTCTTCCTTCTCTCACTTCCAAAAAATAATCCTTGACTCTTCCCCCACAACGATAGCAGCAGTAAGCCCACTGTTTCGGCCAATCCGTTACCAATAAGAATAACCCTATCCTTTTTTGCCACCCTCCAGGTGGGTGAACTAAAAAAATATTCTAAAATCCACTTCTTTGTAATTAGAATAGCAAAATATTGCTCTTCCCTTAGTGAACAAGTCCTTCTCAAAAAAAGATTTTTTTTACGAGAGAAGCTTCCTGTCTGGGAAGGAACACGTACGAACCCGAAAAATAGACAACCCATGTCTGCCATAAAAACAGTTGTCACTGACGGCTGAATCAGTCTGCGGCGGCCTTTTGCCGGCTTCCTCACGGGTGTGCCCCGGGTAGGAGGTGTTGAGCGTTTCGTCTGACTCGCCTGGTCCCAGAGGGAAGACATCTCCCCAAGCAATACCTGCTTTGTTTAGCTCTTGGTGCACTTAAATAGGGGAATGCCGACGGGACCAAGTATTTTTGTGACAGCCACGCATGAATCTCCCTTTTACTGTCCTTTTCGGAGTAGTAAACTCAGCAACATCACAAGGACGATGACGTGGCAGCCAGTCAGATGCAACGGATAAACGGAGCAAAGAATTTATCTGCGAGCAGACGGCAGTGCTCGGACTATCGTCGACTCTTCGAAACTAACATCGGCCAACCACCTGGTTAACTGCTGAATCAACGCCTGGAACATCGATCATCCTGCTTCTACAACCCGACACTTTTAACTCTCAGGCCGTCTACAGATATCTGGCCACACAACTACTCCTACAACTAAGAGCAACAAGACTTTTTTCAGATTCTCAAGACTCGCTGAAGCCACGAACTACATTTTCGACGCAGCAAGGACTTTATACAAAAACATGGGTCCTATACAAAATCTCATGTATTTTTCACCAAATAAGAGTTAACATTTCAAACTTAACCCACAAACCTTTATCACCCTTCCCAAGTCTGCGTCACATCACTCCCTTTTCATAAATGTTTGCGGAATCGACGTATTTATCGGTCCTGCAACATACGCATTAATTTCTCACACACAGAGAGGGGCTTCTTTTAGGGGGCGAAGTATAACAAATCATATGACTTTATTTTATTCCAATTTTTAAAAAAATCAATTTAATAGTTTATTAAAATGAAATAATTTCGGATGGAATTTTAACTAACTCGTAAAACCGCATTCCTAAGGCCAGTCCGTCTCCCCTCAAAAAAACAAAGTTAACACACTTATTCTACCTCCCTAAAACTCGCCCAGTCCCAAAACACAAACCCTCCTTCTCTCTAAAAACCCTCCGCAACAAACCAAACCCCTAGTTCTCTGTTAGAAGATAGAGCAAAAGGAGAGAGGAAGCAAAGACCGTCCAGCAGGTCTCTGACTGCCTCTCCATCAACTAACAGGAAGAAAAAAGACATAAACACCATTACCAGGGTGGATCTCTGAACTATTAATCCGGCAGAATCGAAACAAGACCTCTCTCACCTGATAAAAAGGGCATTAAAACCCCTCAAAATACAACCAATGGTGGGAGAAAAAAGCGTAGAGAACCTAATTAACTTTAAGGGTGACTACTATTGTCCGCTCGGCCGGAGGCTGTACCCCCAAGGTATGATGTTTACTTGAAAAGGCCAACAATGCCGAGTTGAACATAAGGCTGAGAGAGTTGGAGTACCCTTCACTCAAAAAAATGACCGAGTTTTTTTCAGGAAGGTTCCCGTTTTATGTTCACCCCGCTTTCTTTAGGGCCCTAAAGCTATAGTCTCCCCTTAATTTGGGGGGCCTAATCAAAGATGGCCGAACTTCAACTGAACTTGGAAATGGATCCTTGAGACACGCCGTCGGTATCCTCTACCTCAAAGGCTTTGGGACCATCGTGGATACTTAATAGGAGGTAAGTGATTGACAGCTCTTAACCTTGCTAGTCTAAATTTGAGTGAACAACGGAATAAAGCCACTTCGAAGTAAATGTAGCTTCGGTGCAGGAGACTCACTTCATTTGCGTAGGGATTATCAGTTGCTGAAGAAGAACTATGTTTTTTCAGCATTTGACAACCGTCACAACGCTTGGGTATCTGATACTTGGACGCAGCCTGGAAGCAGATGTCAGTTTTGTCTTTGCAGGTGACGGGGGCTGGCTGATTGTGGCCGATGTTGCTGGGAAAAGTTTCGTATTCCGGGTGGTTGCGATTTATGCGCCAATTACGCAGCGAAGAGACGTTCCTTCTTTCGGTGTTTGGTCTGGAGAGGATAGTGGTTGATTAGAATGCGATCCTTGACCCCAAGTTAGATGGGGTCAAGCGGGTGCTAGATTGTCGGTAAGGTGTGAAAGCCATCCGATCGGCTTGATGGCCGAGTACGAATAGCTCGACAGATTTCTTCTGGGTCGCCCCTGGAGAGAGATGTGGGTGTGGCTTTTTAATTCGCCTTCAATCCGTTGTAAATCCCACCTGGATAGAGTGTTAGGCGCACAGACAAAGGGTTCGTGTCTTGTCCCACGTTCTATTTGTTAGAGCTTGCTGACCACAAACTAGTTAAGTTTAGCTTGTGTTTAGGTGATAGACATAGTCTGGCCTGCAACTAGAAGTTCAATACCTCTCTGCTGGGGGTATGAGACTTTCGGCATCGGCTGGAAAGCCTAAATCAGAGGGCGCTAGTGGGAGTAATTACCTGTAATTGGTGGTGGGGATCCTTTAAGTATAAGATTAGGGAGTTTGCCATCGACTATTGTCGACGACTCGTTTTAGATACCGCAAAGACGGCGAATTCCTTAGATGATAAGCTCACCCGGTCGGTGAAGTGAGGAATCCTGGGTAGGCCCCCTCCGAGCTAAGAGGAACGTATCTAGGAGAGAGACCTAGAGAACGAGGTTAGCAAACGCTACCAAGGATACGTAGTTAGAACTAGGCTAAAAAGAGTATCTAACGAAGCCGTGAAAACCAACGCGTTTGTGCGTAAGGAAGAACTATGAAGTTATCCCCGTCGATTTATTAAGTCTGTCAGTTTGCCGGGTGGGCACATGCTCCGGTCGGATCAGAAAATTTGTGAAGCCTTCCGGGTGCATTTTCGTGATGTTTTTGCCCGTTTACCAGACCTTCTGGTGCAGGACTTTCGCAGCTATTTAGCCGATTTGGCTCGTCAACAAGAAACGAAAGCAGCTAACTGTGAGGGAATAGTCACTGATTCCGATGTATGTGATGTGTTGAAGCAGGTCGGCCTCAGCAAGTCGCCTGGACTGGATGGTTTTCTCTATGAATTGTACTTAAAGCTGTCGTATATGTTTATGCCTATTCTGATGGATACATTCAACCATTGGTTGCCGAGGAAGCCATCTCTGGACATGTCTAAAGGTAGGTGATCACATTGCTGAAGAAAAATGGCTGCCACATGTGGAAAGACCCAGATAATTACAGGCCCATAACTCGACTTAACACAGAGTTAAAGATTTTCGCTAGTCTTAGCGAATCGCTTGGTTTCTTGTGGCGGTTCAGGAGACTGCCGGACTCTAACAGAAATTCCACAGATAGATTAGCATTCTGTACATTAAGCCAATGGCAGTGGTACAAGTGAACGGGAACAGCCCGCTAAATCATTTATTTATACCCTGGATACATTCGTTTCTTCCTATCACCAACTCTCTTTGCCTTCCCTATTTATTTTTATTCCCTCTTAGCATAGGCCCACTCTCTTGTAGGGATTGTCCAACTTGTTTTCTGTTTTCCAGTAAAGAAAAACAGTTGGCAATTCATGATCCAGATGGAGGGACAGTCAAAATGTTTTTTTCTTTCTGTTGATTTTTCTTTCTTTTTGGGTTTTCTCCCACCCCATATCTTTTTAACGCATTATGTATAATCATTTTATTATTGTACATGGAAATTTTCAATTGTAACATTTTCATGATTTATCAGGTTGGAGGTGCCCGTGGTGTAATTGTTATCGTCGTAGGAAATGAACACGGCGACACGAGTTCAAATCCTGGACGAGACTGATTGCATTTCACATAGCACTAATACTCTTGGAAAAGGTATGAATCCAATTATTCTCCCTCCAGCTATGGGTAAATAGTAGGACAGACTGGGTTCTTCAGCCTTGGTGAGGCAACTAGTCTAGGAGAAGGAAAACTCTGAATTGAAACCTGTTAAACTCTGCTTAAAAATTGACCTTGTGTCATATCCTGTCCGAGCGGAGGGGTTGGTAAATAGGATCAGGGGTTTTTTCAGTAGTTTCACGAAGAGTATTTGTGGCATTTTGGAGAATGTAGTGCGCTTGGTTTTATTATTGAACAGTATGAATGGGTCAGTATATTCAGCTAGCTAAGTCCCTATCGAAATAGCACGACTTTTATGAAATACTAATGATCGCTCCCCTTTTCCATTTCTTCCGCTTTATTCGGGCTATATGCTCAGTCATGTATATTTCAGGATAAATAAAAGTAATTTTGGATAGGCACAGTCGATAGCGAAAGGATTGCTTGTTTCTTTCACTGGTACGAATTCCGGACGACCAGACCCCGTTACCACCTTTTCCCAGTCGCGACCAGTGAATGCAGAGGTCCAGCCATTCAGTGAAGTCAGTAGCCCAGCCTTTTCTTTTTAATGGTCCTTTTTAGAACTAATCCAAAATGTCCTTTTAAGGACATAAATCCTTTCATCATACGTCTGCCCTTTTAAAGATAAAGGACTTATCTTTCCAATACTGCCCTTTCAGAGTAGCCAACTACATCCAGATCATCACCACGAGAACGATGCCATATAAGAGGCGAACCAGACGCAGCAAGCACATAGAGAGTGTTATTCTAGTCCACGAGCAGACGACACCGTTCAAGCTACGGTCAACTTTTTTTTGTATTTATTGCCAAATGAAAGTTGGTTTTAATTTTTTTTCGCTGGTCTTTGTCATTCTTGCTGTGTCACTTCACTCATTTCTAAAAGTTTGCAAGGTTGACATATTCATCGGCCCTGCAACTTCCTATTCATGAACGCGCCAGTGTTGACCAACCAGCAAATACTTACATACATCAGCTGTGTGCAGACAGAGGATGCAGTCTGGAAGACCAGCCTGGGGGCATGGATGAAAGTCAGAGAATTCCATTCTGTCAGCGTAACTTAATGATGATGATGATTTTTTTATTGAAATAAAATAAAGCAAATAACAAATTCTGTTGATCTTATAGGATATAAAATCCTCTATTCTACAAACAATAGGCGAAGCACAAATAACTAAAAACGCCCACATATAAAACGGATCAAAATCACTATGACAAAATTTTTGTACAAATCAGTAAAAAATTAGGATCCAAAATTAAATAAGTGGTTTCTAGAATCTGATTGGACAGAATAGTTTTCGCCTACGTCCGCGTAGTTGAACTCCAAATGAACTTGCTACTGGAGCGATTTCCCGCGCAAAAACAAATTCTTTCATTTAGAGCCAGTCACATGATTAGAAGATTTATGTATTCACGCTTTTGGTGGCAACTAAAACAGACTGTAACACAGCCAGACATGCAAAAGTTCGACAGACAGTAACACATGGCCAGCGAACAGGTCATGCGAGAAAACAAGACTTCTCCATAGTAACGACGACATCCTGGCGGCTACATCGACATGCTAACACTAACCGAAATTCCATTTGTTACTATCACAATTGCGAGTCCACACACCCAAAAAATAATGTCCTGAGTCGTGACGAACGTATGTTTACAATCTTTCTGTCCGCTTATTTTCTTTGAAATCGCTTCAGTCAGATTTCATGTCTCCACCCATACACACACACACACACATTCAGTCAACAGTCAAACATTCACTCCGCTAATTTGAGTTTTCACAATCCTGCGCACATACCCACACGTTATACCAACTTCTTATCAAGAATATTGATGAACTTTTGAACTTTTGGGCTCTTACGACTGCAATACATCAAAGCACTAAAAGGATAAGTGTGTAACATACAAATGATTATATGTATATAAATATTTAACTAATTCAATCTGGTTTTCTTCGTATCGTTTCTTCGCATTGTTCTTTTATAAATTTGTGTTGCATTTGTGGACATGACACTCATATATAATTTTTCCTTTTTTTATCCTAGTTGACTGACCTCACAACCTCAACACATACATAAAGTCAAACTTTAGGATGTTAAGCCATACTGAAAGTGCTGGTTCCCGCTAGATTACTGAAGTTAAACAGCGATGAACCTTTCCATTCTTGGGTGACCACTTAAGCAACAGCAGATTCTGTTAGCAACCTGAGGCCTGTGTGCCATATCTAGCAAAGCTTAGTGATATATCAACAGTGTGCCTAACCAAAGCTCAGTCAATAAACTAATGATTAACACAATACACACGTCAACACTTTCAACTTGGAACCATCTTTTTATAAATGTACAGTAAATGAATTTAGCGGATATAGGGATCAAAATGAAAAAAAGAATTGAATTTTTTTTGTGAGCATGCGCATATGTGTGTGTGTGTATGTGTGTGTGTGATGAAAACAATGATTAGTTTTATAAGTGTTTGCATGGACCCGGGAAAACCTTGAGAAAATTAAACGCTTTTTTTTCGGAAGTGACGTAATCGGAAGTAATCGTCATCGAAATGTACCTTTAATGATCACACTGCTATCTGTCGCTTAATTTGTTTGTTGTCATACTTTGTTAATGTATGTATTATGTATGGGTGTCTCATATTTGCTTTTACTGAAATATATGCCATACATGCTTGGTCAGTGTCGAGTTAGTGGTTTCAGTCATGGATATAACTTCCAATTTTTCGGGGGAACGTAGGACCGGGAAAGATTGATTAAGCCGGTAAGAAAAGTTTTTAAAAACTAAGAATTTTATCAACCCCTAATTTTGGTAAAAAAAAGATACGTTTCAATTCTGTGCACATGTCCGTTGTGTGGGTTTTAAATAATTCATTATTCTCTTTGATGCCGTATTCCTTGCCTATAGTGATTATCACGCTTTAAGTTTAAAATCGCGTAATCAAAAAACAAAATTACATTCTTAAGCGTTTCTCTTTAGAACAAAAAACTTTCATCATATATTGACAAAATTAAATTTCTTCCGCACATGAATGGTTTCGCTACTAAGTGTTCCACATTTCCTGGAAATTTACTAGAAACAGCAACAATGACAATATTTAATTTCATTTTTGATGTTTTAGAAGGAGATGAAAAACGCTGTGACAATTGAGATTACAAAATTTTAATATTTAAATAATTTGGTTTTGATCGGTCAGTATTTCCCAATTTATGTTATCTATCGTAAACCACAATGATGATTGACGTAAAACATTGTTTTTTTAAACTTTTAGTGAATTCAACTTTAAGTGGGAATTAAACCAAAATAACTTCATTTCGTTATAAATGTTTTAGAAAAAAAAAGAAAAGAAACAATTCTAAATATGTTTTTGAAAAAAATTAAATGTTAACACCGTATTACTAGAATAATACGATAGATTTTGTCAAAAAAGTTCTGAAAAATAAATTAGTGGTCATTTGTCAATCTATTAACTTTTTACCCACTAGCCGTCGTCATCGTCATCATAAATGTATCCGGGAGTGACGTCATTTTTGTATGACGTGTTCTGCATTAGGTAAAGGAAAAGAGTGTGAGAGCGAGAGAAGAAAAAAGACTGTAATTGAAAATAGAGAGGGTATGGTGAGGAGAAAACACTCAGCATATTCGACATGATAAGAGATTACAAGAGAGAGAGGGAGAAAGAGAGAGAGAGGAGAAAGAAGTTGTCGTTAGATAGGAAAATGTGGTAAAGAAAGAGGAAGAAAAGAGAGGAAGAAAAAAAAAGATGACGCCATCCAGCTTAAAACGGATCTTCTTTGCTTCATTTTTATAACGTAAGTTTTTATTCACAATCTTACTGCTATTAATGTTATAATCTTTCTGAAAAGTCTCTCTTTATACTCCTTTCTTTCTACATTCTTTTTTCCCCGAATAACATTATTTCTTTCTTTATTCTTATTCAAAATTCTGTTTAAATTGTAAAAAAAGTAGTTTCAAAAGTTCTAAAAGTAAAAATGTCTCTTTATTTGAATCTTTTTACTGTCAATATAAATATTTGAAAACAGTTGTGACGTGTACTTGATTATTAATTGAAAAATTAAATTAGATGTCCTTTATCAAAAAAAAAAGGAAAAGTAAATTGCCCACCCTTCACCAAAATCTATTTCAAATTTCAACTTTCCCACCTCTCCTTTTTTCGTTGTTCTTTTTTTTTTTTTTTTTTGATGCGGGGCCCAAAGTGTTTCTCAACAATTTTTTCGAATAACTTAAAAATTTCTTCATTCATAGCTTTAATAATGCATTCAAAAAGTTTCAGTGTCATAAATAAATAATAAATAAGCATTGTTAATTAATCTAATTGCAGTAACATTGATTTTTAGTCCAAAGAAAATATTTCGAACCTTTGTTTAAAAATTTGAACATAATCATAGATGTTAACCCCCTTTACAAATTTTTAGATAATTGCAACCGAAGAACATTGGTATTAATCCATTAAACATATTTGTGCAATACCCAGAATCTCACCGGTATCTTAAATGTTTCTATATCAAATTGTTGCCAATTTCTAAACTGATTTAGTATTCTACTGTTCTATGATCCCAATTTTATGAATCACTGCCCCTCTCTTGTGAGTGCGAGGTGTATATTAGTTTAAAGAGGGACAACGCCTTGTTTCTTGAAATTCCAGCAGATTTTAAAGAAATTCTTACTTGCATTCATGAAACTTGTCTTCTGTTTTGTTTAGAAGTTGAAGAAAAAGAAGACGAAAAAACTTGATAATTTGTTTAAAAAAAAGGAAAATCTTCAAAATACTGCACACTTTCTATTGGACATTGACAAATTTAAAGGGTTTGTTTTTGTTTTTTCATAAGGAAATAATTCTTTTTCTTTTTTAATATAAAAATGAAAAGAGACTGAGTTTTATTTTAATATTTAAGGGCCTAAAAAAAAACTTAGGAGTTTAAAAATTTTGTTTAAAATTAATTTTATGATAAAAATACATAAATTAATCTAAAAATAAAAACAAAATAACCGGCGGTTTTATTATTAGTTTTAATTTATTCACTTAATTTCAGCAAGAACTTTTTAGATACTTTTACATTCATACTTTTACTTAGACATTTTTTAAAAATCTTTACATGATCAGTGCGTTAGAGAAAAATGCTTTTCTCCCACGTTAAAACTAAATCGTCTCTGATGACGTACTCTCTCTGTCTCTCTCTCTCTCTGTCTCTCTCTCTGTCTCTCTCTCTCTTTGCCGTCTTCACAACACAGAGACGATGTCATCACCAACGTCGTTGTCGTCATGTTCTAATTCGTGTTTGTGACGTGGACTTGCCTGTTAATATTCCGAGATCTTTTCTCTCTCTCTACACATACGCGCATGCGCGCACACACACACACAATCACTTCTTCCTTTTCCATTTGTTACTCATCATGTTTGCTCGTGACGTACAATTACTACAACTATCATTGCTATCAACTAATGGCATTACTTACTACTACTATTACTAATACTAATACTACTACTATAGTCAGTTGTATAGTTCTGCAGTTTTACCAATACCATACTTGATCATAAATTAAACTCTAATTTGCCATTGACTCTAAACGATAACTCCGTGAATTAGTTTTAATAAAGAAAGACGCGTTAAAGAGTCACTACTATGACTACTTCTGCACGGTTTGAACATGTCGCTGCTTGTTTACAACAAACCTTAGCGAATCCCATCACAACCCTTCACTACGCATTTACATAGAAACACAACTTTTCATTCAGTAAATTCTTCTTTGGTCCACACCAAATCTAGTATTTGCCATTTGCTATCAATCACTGTGTTATACACGACACAAGCAATATTATAAATCCCATTTTAAAATGTGATTAGCTTAATAATTTACTGTTTTTGTTTTAAAGATTTTATTTATCTCTAAAGTGTTGTTTTTTTCTTCTCTCTTTTCAAAAAGCGCATCACTTACACGCAAATAAACGCGCACATACGTCACATAGAGCTCTCCCCCCCACACACACACACTTTCTGTAACACGCAGTTTTCTCTCCCTGACAACGTCATCGCATCTTTTTTACTCATTCATCATAACCAGATTTTATTGTTGTCATCATCTTTGTTTATCACCATCCCTCTTTTACATTTACGTCATCTCTCTTATGATGTACATACTCGTAGGTAAGTAAGTAATCTTTCTTTTTCTATTCGAGACTTTTAATTTGTCATATTATTTATTTTGAAATATTAAACAACCGGCTACACTCCGCGATATTTAAGTACTTTCATCGGGACAAATTGAACTGGTTTTGCTCCTTCTTTTTAATGAATAATATATATTTTTAAATTTTTATTTATTTATTTATAATGTAATTTTTTTTTTCTTTGTCTTTTAAAAAAATCCTCTTGAGCCTTGACCAAAAGTGGTAGCGAAGGCGGAGCTAACTTGATTGTGACTTTTGTGTGTTATCGGCTGAAGAGTGACGTCACCCTTCATGACGTACTCTTTTACAACAAATTTGTTGTAAGAGAAGTAAAAATTGAGATGTTGCCTATTCACTCACAACAAAATGATTTTATTTGTTTAATTTTAGATACTTAAAAAAAATGCTCACAAGAGGAATGTGGTGACCGATGTGCTGACATCGATTAAATGTGCGGTCTTTACAGTGATAATGATATATATACTCGTGTACATAACAAAAAATTCAAGGCTATGTTGGGATGCATTCTTTCGTGTTACTTTTATCCTTGGATGAATTCATGTGGCAATATGGTTGTAGTGATGCTTTTTTCGAAATACTTCACAGTTCACATTTCTTATTATAACAATTGAAATGTCATTTAATTACATTATTTTTATTTTAATTTCTAGATTAAAATTGCAGTAAAACTATTGTCACTTTGACATATTTCATTGATACATTCCTCTTGGTATCATCTCTTTTTTATAGTACGTGATATACGAGACATTTGTGTACAGGCGCAATTTAATTAAAACTGTTATGTATTTATTCAGGAATTCACTTCTGAGATTGTCACTGTCATTTAAGAAACGAACTCCGAACGACCGAAAATTCTAAAGGCTTTAAAAGCTTCCTACCCAAGTCTTCGGGTTCAATTTTTTAAACTCTACGGAGCGAAAATTTCATTTCAAACTGAAACTCTTGTATTGGAATCGGTTTTCATTACGATTTCAAAGGATTTATACTGAGACTTGTAAACTGAGTAAGAGGATGTTTTAGCCAGTTTCTTTTTTTTATTGGGTTTGTTTTCTTTTTCTTTTTTTAAGTATCAAAGTTGTCCCCAAAGAAGTCCCTTAAAAGTAAAATCGTAACAATTATTTTTTATATCTTAATTGAATTGAATTACAGTAAAAAATAAAATTGAATTAAAAATCATTTTAAATATCAACCGGTTTTCTGTTGTTTTCGTCGTTTGGGTGGTGGCGGTAATTTTTTCTTTTTCTTTTTCTTTTTTTTTTTACCAAGTTAGAATAATCGAAATAGTTGTAAACAACTATCATTGTTTGTCGAGAAAAGCTCAAAAATGTTACCGTGATATCTCGGCTACATATTGCTTCGGACCTACACAAATTACACGTCCCGATTCTCTTTATTTTAATTACTTCCTTGTACAAGTTGCAAATCACGTGTAAGTAATCCTACATTTTCTTCACCTTTTTACTTAGGTGTTCATTCATTCACATTTTTACGTATTTTCATTCGTGTGGTGTGTATGTGTGCGTGTTTTTGTTGTAAATGTTCAGTTTGTCTTGTATTAGATTATGATTAAGCAATACACATAATTTCCAATTTCCCCTTAAAACTCGGACTTTAATGTTGAATACTCTCGTCCAGAGAGATTTTAGTTAAACCTCTTTATTTGTTCATTTGCTTCCAATGTGAACCTTTGTCACATAAATCAAACCTCTACTGGGACAGGGGGTCACTTTTTATGAATGATTATCTCAACTAAATTTTTGATTTCGAATTTGTAGCACAATTTTGTTTCATTTTATCATTTTCTTTGTTTTTGTTAGGGCTTTCTGTGTGAGTTTTTATTTTTTGTTCCTTTTTTTAACTATCACAGTAAATTGCGTTTTTAAACTGAAGAAGGAGGAACTTTTTTTTAAAATTCCATCCTTGTCCACAATAACCCAACCTTGAAAATTTCCCTTTATTCTGTAGTAATGTACAAAAATATATGTGAATTTAATAGTTTCATTCAGCAGATAAAAAGATCTGGATAAAAAATTTAGTTATTTGTTTCATTTATTTACTAAGATCTGTTATATGTAAGTCTCCAAAATGTTATCGCCGCTCGGCTATAATTCTACATCTTAGCGATTGGAAAGACTAAAAGAACTTTTCACACACTTAGAAAAGGGAAAGAAAGACTAAAATGAATATGGCCAATGGCTGAATTGTAGCTTGTTGAAGATGTAATTTTTAAATGTAATTGTTCAGTAAAAAAAAATGAAACTGAGTTAACTTGCCCTTGTTGGATGGTGAATGTAAGTATTAAATTTGTTCTTTTTTTTTTTTTTTTTTACAACGTTTAATTCTTCAATGAGTATTAAATACTTGTCTGAAAAAATGGTCCCATGAGGAAAGTTGTGACGTATAAACTGACGTCATTAAGGAATGTAACTTACTTAAGAATTTGGGAGTATTTAGTTGAGAGATAACAGTTTAGCGTTTTGGAGGAAACTATTTTAATTTAATAAAATAAGTTACTTATTTTATCTTTTAAAAATTTTATTAATCAAACTTTAACCGATAAAGAAATGAAAAATGATGTTACATTCACAATGATAGATTCCAAAGTTACCAAACTATTGGAAAAAAGATAAAAAATAACGGGGGGAAAGTTTGTAAACGACTAGTAATCGTAAAGTAAGGTCTGTTTTGGAATGCGAGATGATGAACTTGTGATGCAAATCAGAAATTATTTCAATTTTTCGGCGCTGCTGCTATTATTATTATTTCATTTATTTATTTATTTTTGAGAGTTTTTCACACCAGTGTTAGCTGATCGTTTTCCACTGGAGTCTGAGTGTCAGTAAGTCGTTTCAAGTCTCCAGGACTCTCCTTAGTATTCTGGTCTATCTCTACAATGCTGCTGTTTGGATGATCTCCACTCGTCCTCTTACCTTCAAGTCTCCCAATCCCTATACCAATCCTTTGGTGACTACTAAGCGCACCAATTACAGTTGATATCACTGTCACTTTCATGTTCCATAGCTTTTTCAGTTTTCTAGCAAGGTCTAGGCACTTATCTTTCTTTTCTCCTTTCTTCAGTTTTACCCTGTGGTCAGCCGGAACGCCAAAATCCACTATTCAGCCGGTTCTCTTCTTTTTTTTTTTTTTTTTTTTGACCATCACTAGGTCTGTTCGTCTGGTCGAGATTAGATGATCTGTTTGTATCTCAAAATCCCAGTCTCATTTTCCAGGATGGATTCTGGGTTGTTCATTTGGTCAAATTTAAGCTTCTTGTACAATTCCCTGTGGATCACCTTGCCCACTCAGTTGTGTCTAGTCTTATACTCTCTTTGCATTAATTTATTGCATTCGCATATTATTTGATTGATTGTTTCATCTCTATCACCATATAATCTACATCTGCTATTTTGCTGCATCTTGTCTATTCTTGGTTTGATATAGTTAATCCTTATGGCATTGTTTTGTGCTGCTATCAGAAGAGATTCAGTTTCTTTCTTAAGGTTTCCCTTTCTCAGTTATGTCCAAGTCTTCATGTGTGATATTTTGCTTGTTTGGTGCTTGAAATGTCCATAGAATTGTTTTTCTTCCCATTTTTGTTTTCTGGTTATTTTTGTTCTGTTGATGCTTTGTTGTCTATTGTTTCTGGTGGCTATAATCAGTCTTCCTCTGCGCTTTTTTATGTAGTCTTCTAGTCGTTGTATCAATGCATTGTCACTATCTTGAATACAGGCAAGTCCTCTTCCTCCTTCTTTTCTCGGTACATATAGTCTGTTCACATCATCTCTGAGATTTAAGGCCTTATGCATCATCGTGAGTTTTCTTGTTCTCTGGTTTTACTCCTTGCGAGTTTTTTGCACTAGCATTAGCTGACAGTCTTTCATTGGAGTCTAAGTGACAGTTCTCCAGGACTTTTCTCAGTAATCTGGCTGATGTCACTAATACTGTAGTTTGAATGGTCTCAATTTATCCTCCAATTTCCAACTCTTCCAGCCTTCTTTCCAAGCCTTTGAGCACCGTTCAAAGGACATCAATTACAAATGGCATCACCATCACCTTCATGTTTTCTGGCAAGGTCTAAATACTTGTCTCTTTTTGCTTTTGTTGGATAGTAAGGTCTACTCTACAGCAGTTTTTTTTGTTTTTTGTTTTTTTTAATTAACACTTGGTCTGGTCTTCTGGCTGGGATCAAGTGATCCGTTTGTATTTGAAAAACCCAGCGAATTTTATGTCTCATTCTCCTGGATGGACTCTGGTTTATGAATGTACCATTTAGTAGTATGGTCAAATTTCAATTTCTTGCACAATTCTCAGTGGATCACTTTCCTCACCCAACCATGTCTAGTCTTATACTCCTTTTGAACTAGTTGGCTAAATTTGCTTAGTATGTGATTAATCATTTTGTCTCTATCACCACGTAGTCTACACATGCTTTTGCGTATTAGCAATTTTTATTTTAATGTAATTGGTTCTTATGGTGTTATTTCATGCTGAAGAGATTCAGTTTCTCTTTTAAGGTTTCCCTTTTGTAGTCCTGTCCTTGTCTTCTTGTGTGAGATTTCACCAGTTGGTTGCTTGAAATACCCATAAAGTTGCTTTTCTTTTAATTTCTCTTTCCTAGTTATTGTTGTTCTGTTTATTGTTGTCACTGCTGTTACTGTCTGCTGTAATTAGTTTTTCTTGGCTCTTTTTTATGAAGTCCTTTTTGAGTCTTCCTATTGATGCATTCACTCTCTCTCTTCAATTCTTGTGAGGCCTTTTCCTCTTTCTTTTCTTGTCTATGTCATCTCTCAGAAGTAAGATCTTGTGCATCATTATAAACTTTCTTATACTCTGGTCCATTTGTCGGAGTTCTTGTCCATTTTAAGAATGGTCCTAAGAATCTTACAAGAGGGAATGCCCAGGTATTTATCTTTTTGATGAGATTTCTGCTGCTGAGCTTGGTTTTGAAAAGTTTTCTTATTCTTCTGACATATTCTTTTCTAATTTTGCTTTCATCTCCCCTTGTTTGATGGTGTCCACTTCTAATATTCCCAAGTGCTTGCAATTTTTTCTTTTCTCCGAGCATCCTGATTCTTTCTTGATTTGATAGTTCCATTCCTTCTGTTATTTGTCCTTCTCCATTTTTCATTATGAGTGTGGCACATTTTTCTATGCCAAATTCAATTACTATATCCTTACTGTATATTCTTATTGTCAGGGGAAAATAATTAGGGTGATAATTAATTATATTATTTTATTATTTAATTTTGTAACATTGGAGATTAGTTAGAAATCTTTCAGTGGAAATGTAAGTCAAATTAGAAAAGTTATACAGTTGTACAGGTGTACACTAAAAATGGTTTGACTATTTTTCTGCTGAGGAGTAAGTTCTGCATAGGACACTAAACAATCTGATGGTGAGGTTTCAGTAATGCTGGGGCTTTCGGGAATGCAGAGTACCTTTCCATTGCCATTGCTCCAGGTACTACCACTCTGGCCCGGAGTGGTAGCATCTGATATGGTCCTATCTATGGGTCAAATAGAACAAAACTGCATACTTATGCTAAACTGAATTACTTGAAATAGAACGGTTTTGACATTTAAACTATGTACTTATGCTAAACTGAATTGTTTGAAATGGAACTGTTTTTGTATGCTAAACTGAATTGTTTAAAATAGAACTGTTTTGACACTTAACTGTGTGTAAACAAAAACTACATGTGTACTATACTGAATTGTTTGAATTAGAACTGTTTGACTAAACTGAATAGCTTGAAATAGAAATGTTTTTGACAATTAAACTGTGTACTTATGCTAAACTGAATTGTTTGAAATAGAACTGTTTATTTATATAAAATTGATTTTGCATTAAATAACCTACAAAGGTTGATATGCCATAAAACTCAAACAAACAAACAAACAATAAAAATGGTTAATATTATTGACTTCTGGGAGTGACATTAAAACCTGCCTGGACTCTAAAAGATACTAAATTCCTGTGCCTAGATGCTAAAATTCAGCATTCATGACAAAGAATATGTTAAATTTTTGATATTCAACATTCAACCAGCCCTCCTCTGCCTTGGGCTACAACCATCTCTTCATCTCCTAATTTCCTCCTTGAATATATGAGGTCTTTGCTTCCTGGGAAAGAAAAACATTTTTTTAGCATGGACCACCCAACTTTAAGTACTTAAAAAAATGATTCTCTTGTTTACTAACCCCGGATCTTATTAGCATCAAAGACCTGTTTATCACAGACATTAAAAACAAACTCTTTTCATCTCATATCAAGAAATCTTTCCTTTTCTGTTTTATCACCTATTAAAATCTGCTGATTTTCTTAACTTGTTTAGTTTTTCTTTTGATATACTATACACACACTTCCATATGCATTATTATGTCTATGTGTATCCAGATGCAGAAGAGCTTATTGTGTCATAGAAGTATTAGGTCACCATGTGTGTTCAGAGTTTTAAATAGAAATGATAATTATTCCTCAATGAAGTCATACAAAAAATCCTACAGCTCAATTTATCTGTTGCAGCAAGCAAAAGTTTTTAAATGTTTTACCATACAAACAATTTTTTTTTTCTTTATAAAAATCATACCTAGTGGCTTCGTGTGACATATCTTTTTATATGTCGGATTTATATTTTTCTGAGTGTATTTTGATTTAGTTCTAGAAAAGGAAAAAGATATTTTTTTAAAGTTACATGATCAGGAATATTTAAATCTTATCAGTTGGGAAATGAAATTTTCAATATATGAATTTCCATATAATTAATAGAAGTCTAATTTAGTAGCAATTGAATTTATGACATGGCTGAATATATAAAACTACCAACTTTTCCAAGAAAGTTTTAAATGTTTTGAATATTATGTAATTAATATTTGTTTTTTCAAATAATATGAGCATTTTTCTTTCATCACATTATTTTCTTATACTGACTATTCAGTATCTTATTTTAAGTAATGAAGATATTAATTTAATTCTTCTGTTGGAAAGAAATATCTCTAGGTAGATAGTTATCATTATTATATTGAACTGGTTGTACATTGTGACATTTAAGTTAAAGTTATCAGCAAGTTGCATTCTTAATTTATTGTGATATCACAATAAATTCAGAAACTTGACTTTACAAAAAATTAATGGTATGGTTAGTGTGTTCTTGTCAGTGAACGAAAGCAATACTTATAAATTAATCATGTGATTTATTTACACATCCTGATGATGTAGCTTTGATTATTGATATATATATATATATATATATATATATATAACATAATCACTAAGCACCCTGAGAGCAATAGGTCATTCTTCCCTGCTTTTCAATGTAAGTGGAAATGGTCAAGTCAACTTACATAAAGGGTTGATTCTTGTTTGCTCAGACAATTATATAAGGGGGATAGATTGATTTTAATGGCCTGTCAAAGTGTCTAGTATTATTTTATGCTTAGAGGTTAGGAAATTCCATTCATTGTATGTTTATATTCGCTGTATAGTTTCTTTATAGTTTTTTTTGTACACAAACCTATTGAATAGAAATAATTTTTAAACAGACCCTAACAGATTCTACCACTCTGGGTTAGTGGACCTGGAGGTAATGGCAATGTAGGGGTATATAATTTTTAAACAGACCCTAACAGATTCTACCACTCTGGATTAGTGGACCTGGAGGTAATGGCAATGTAGGGGTATATAATTTTTAAACAGACCCTAATAGATTCTACCACTCTGGGTTAGTGGACCTGGAGGTTATGGCAATGTAGGGGTATTCCACACACCCCAAATCTCCAGTACTAGACCCTCGCTAACAGATGTAGTTTAGTATCATACCCAGCTTAATGTTTATTTGCATCATCATCATGACATGCCACTAGCATGGATTTCCCTGACCTTCTCTCACCATTCATCTCCATTGTCCATCGCTCCCGGCTGGTCTACAAGGTCTACTGTATCAGTACAGAGCTATTGTTGATAGGTTCTTGCTGGTCGCCCAACACTTGCTCGTCCGTGTGAAGGGGTCCACAGGAGTACATCACTTATGAGTTCGTCCTTACTTCTCCAGCAGTGTCCTGCATGTTTTGTTCATCTAATTTGGATGGTTTTCGAGATGGGTGGTAGGTGGCTGTACAGCTACTGTTTTGTGGGATGTTGCCTCCAGTATTTGTTCAATACAGCTCATCGTGTCTTGTACAATTGTCATCCAGCTTTTTCTCCATATGCTTTGTTAGCGTCCATGTGGTGCATCTATATAGTAGTACTGACATGACTGCTGCTTGGAAAAAACTGTGTTTTGCATACTGAGTTCAAATTCCAGCCAAGACTGTGTTTACTTTTGGGAAAGACAGGAATTTATCACTTTTCCCTCTAAATAAAAATGTATAGCAGACTCATCTCTCTAGCCCTGATGACAACTCTGAATTCTAAATTAGGCTACAATGGATGGCTGTGGATAACAATTGCTTGAGAAAATAAAAGAATAAAATCACCAACTTCATCTCCCCCTCATCACATTCTTTGGTAGAAGTGGCTAGATAAAAGAAAAGTAATTTTAGTTGAGCATAAAAATATTTCATTGCTTTTTGAAGATGTTTAAATAAAATTTTTAAAAATTTTAAATTCAAATCTTTTAAAAAGTAGATGTGAATGAAACGTCTGAAAACAAAATATTCCAATCAAAGTTTTCTTACCAAGAGACAAATTATAAAAGTGCAAAAATTGGAAGTTAGTGACTTGAATTGAGATGTTATTATTTGGAGTTTTCTTTGTTAAAATGCTGTATTAAGGAAGTTAAATTCTTTTTCAGTTTTCTCTGCTGATATTTTTTCTTTTTTTTACTTACAGAGAATGTTAAGTTCAATATACCAGGAAAGAAAGGAGAGCTTATTGGATTGTGTCAGCTGCCATGATTAGACTCTTTTGTTCTTTCTGTTAGGAACTTTGCAACCAAAATTAAAAGTGAAGTAAACTTAAACAACAATGGATGTAAAAATTGCACAAGCCAATACGGACAAGTTTCTTTTGCCAAAGCCAGTTGAGACCTGGAAGAAACCTTACCGGCCAAGATCATCTCTTTTGTCAACTGCTTCACTGGTCAAGGCTCAAATGGCAGAAACCACTGGACCTGCCACGTTAGCCTTGGCTTTGGCAAAAGTCATTTCCACCCCATCAGTTTGTCAGTTTTGTCAGAGAAATCATAATCAGGAGTCTGCACGGGATCTAGATAAAACTTCCAAACAGAAACCATTTAAATGTCAATTTTGTCAGGAGATTTTCTCAATCTCCTGCCTCTTCATAGCGCACATGGAAACTCACACTGGAAAGAGTTTATATCGTTGTGAATTTTGTGGAATCCTCTTTGTTGACTTCTTCTCTATGATTGCTCATCGGAAGGATCACCTCAGTTTCCCTTGCAAGCTGTGTAGCCAACATTTTGGAAGTACTGATGAGCTGGCCAAGCATATGGCTAGTGTACACTCTCAAAAGAGGAAAGCTCAACGGATGTCCAAATTGAGCAAAAAAGCATTCTCTCTAAAAGTTGACCTGATTTTGCAACAGAATACTAATGTTCTGAAGCCAATCCATACATGTGAGGTTTGCTACAAGAGTTTTCCTTTGCTCTCACACTTGTTGGCCCACAAGAAATGTCACACCAAAGAGAAACCATACAAATGTGTTGTATGTGGAAAAAATTTCAAGCATAGTACTGTACTAAAGATCCACCAACAGCAACACACTGGTGCTGATATGTATGTGTGTGAGCATT
Source organism: Sepioteuthis lessoniana (assembly GCA_963585895.1). NCBI lineage: Eukaryota > Metazoa > Mollusca > Cephalopoda > Myopsida > Loliginidae > Sepioteuthis > Sepioteuthis lessoniana. Next base: position 145,307,891 of record OY757906.1, on the reverse strand, counting down.
GTGGGCGGGTGTTCTCTCAGTGTCGTCACCTTGCATCACATATACGCACTCATTCTAAAGACAAGACAAGTGGACCAATTCTAAAAGAATCTTCCAAATCTTCATCCCGGTTGCTAACTGCTCTTTTGCGCAACTCTCCTGCAGCCAGTCTACAGCCTGGACAAATTGTGAATGCATCAGGAACAATTGAGAACCTTGTTCCAGCACATTCTAAAGGAAAGGTGCCCTTCAAAATCACTGACCCTAATTCTACATCTACCATAGATGCTCCCTTGGATTTTCGGCAACAGAGCTCTGTTAGTGCAGTTAGAAGTTCTGTCATCCATCAGGTTGGTGGTGATTCAAGTGTCATTAACCAACAAAAATTAGATGTTAGAAACTCAGGTAAAATATCTTCTATAATTAACCCAACTTCAATCACTCCAGTTACTATCCCAGCTTCTGGAAATCAAGTAGTTAGTCTCACTTCAGTGATCAATTCATCAGCTATTGCTCCTATTGTTGTGACTCCTTCTACTGCCCCTGTCCTTGTACCAGCCACTGTCTCATCATTAATCAATCCAGTTTCCCTTGGTCAAGTCATCGTCCCAAATTCTGGCATGCCAATTTCCCTACCCACAAAAATAAACCCAGAGACTGTCACTCCACTTGTCCCTACTTCTGTAGTTTGTTCAAATATAACCAAATCTGTTGAAATTCAAAGACCAGTATCTGCTGAAGCACAACCTGTTAGCAGCCAGCTAAAAGTTCCTGTTCTTTGTTCCTCAAGTAATGATCAAGCTATATCTGAAGACTTGTGCCCTATCCGTAAGCTCCCTCTTAAATTGAAGCTAAAAGAAGAACCAGATGAATGGCTGGCCAACAAAATTCAAACAGCAACCACTACTGCTTCCCCTACACCGTCCCCATCGATAGTTTCTGAGCAGGAGTTGCTGAAGATAGAAAAAGTGGATAATGACCCTAATGTTCCCATTAATTATGTAAAATCAGATACAAAAGACAGCGAGTCAGAGCAGGTATATCCAATTGCTTTAATTAAGTGTGAACCTATGGAAATAAGCAAAAATGCCGAACCCATGAATCACATTGAATCGGCTGTGGATTCTGATGAAGTGCCTCCTAATGTAGCAACATACCAATCCTCTGATGAAAGCATTATGCTAACAAAGCCCAATGACCAAGTTATTAAGGATCCTGAACAAATGGACCATGGCTGTATCTCAGAAGACAGTTGCAAAATCAATGAAGAAGAAAATTCTTCTATTGAAAATACAGATGATGAGGCTCCTCTGTCATTGGTATCAGTCGCAAACTCTTCCCCTTTGAAGGACAGCTTGAAGAAAGAACATCTCACTGTTGAAGCAATCAGCAAGCCTAATGACAAGATTTCAAATAATATTTGTATATATTGTGAAAAGACGCACAACAAAGAAATAATGGATTTTATAGAAAGTAATCCAGGAGATAAACCTTTTAAATGCCACTTCTGTGGAGAGACATTCTCTGTTGGCTGTCTTTTCAGCAAACATGTAGAAGACCATACAGGCAAGAACCTTTATCAGTGTGATGTATGCCGTAAACTTTTTGAAGATTTTCTCACCCTAATATTTCATCGTAAAACAACACATAAGAGCTCTACATGCAAACAGTGCAATGAAGTTTTTGTGTGTGAATCAGATTTGAAACGCCACAAACGTATGCTCCACTTTGTTGAGAAGACTTATGATTGTGAATATTGTGGAAAGTCTTTTTCACAGAAGTGCAACCTCACTTTCCACAAGCTTACACACACAGCAGAACAGCCACTCACCTGTGAAGAATGTGGACGCAAGTTTATTCGACCCAGAAGCCTAAGTATACATCGGCGCACACATTCCAAATCAAAACCTTCCAAGGTTGACAAAACATTAAACACAAGTGGACGACTAAAGAATGACACACAGTCACATGTGTGCGAGATGTCATTCAAATGTGATCTCTGTAAGAAGAATTTTCCCCAGAGTAAGGATCTTGATGAACATTTACGAAGTGAGCACACTGATGAAAAGTTACCTTATGAATGTGAGGAGTGTGGAAAGCGCTATATGTATTCATACATGCTTATTCAACACAGACTGTCTCATCGAGGAAAGAATATACTTAAAGAAGTCGTAACAGATACTTTAACCAAGCATAAAAGATAAAATGAAATATTTTTCTTTAAAAAGAGTAGGAAAAGAAATAAAAAGGTATAATTTTCCCTCTCATAAAAGACTCAATTTTGGCTCAGATAAAAAGAAATCTCCCATTTGAAATGTAACTGTTTGTACTCTCGCATGTGGTAAATTCTGCTAATATTTAAAAGAACTATCAGAAAAATGAAGTGAGGAAAATATCTCAATATTTTCAATTGATATGATGACTATTCAAAAAATCAACATACCAACCAGATGAGCCAAACTTTATTTTTTAAAAATTTGCTAAAGACAGTATTGTTTTTTTTATCTATATTTTCATTTTATACTGAATATTTAGTACACCATAAAACAATAAGTTAATATTTATATGAAAGTTAATTTTAAGTTTCTCAAAAAATGCATAATTCTTTTAGTATCTATAAATTTTGCAGTATTATTAAGTTTTATTTATATCAATTTAGATATCCTCCTAAAATACTATCATTTTATTTCTTGAGTCGAATAAAGAGAGTGGAAGAAAAATATTTAATCTTCTCTGTCACTCTCCTTATCCTCTCTACTGATTTTCTTGCTTTATTTTTATTTTCATAAACTTTTTCTCTATTTAATACCATTTTCTATCAACATTTGATTTTTCATTACTTTTCTTTTCCATTTCTATTCTACTTTGTTTCCTTTTCTATCTCTTCAGCCAACTGATATGCGCACATATACACACAAACCTTACAAATAATGTGTGTGTAAGTTTCTCAAGCTCACTGACATAATTACCCAATTGTCTGCAAGAAAATGCAGATGATTCTCAGCACAATAAATCTCAAAAGTATTCCATTGGAATGATTTATATTTTTTTAAAATTTTCTTTTCTTAATTTTTTTATCTGTTTATTTATTTTCCATATTCTTTTACATTTACATTATGTTCTTCTTTGTCCTTGTCCTTTTTTTTTCTGTCAATCTAAAAAGATTTGTATTAAACACTTGAAAAAAATTATGATTGCAGACATTACTAGGAGGCAAACACCTATTTTAGCAACCTAGTCTTACAGATCAATTACGACTGATAATTCATACTAGAGGCCTTGTGCCAAACCTAAGCTATGCTTAGTTGTTTGGGTTTTTTTAATAGACAGACAACCAACTCTCTCCAACCTTCAAACTAGGATTAAATTGTGTAACCAGGTCATCTCCCTATTCTTGTCTTTAGACAGTATGTGGTAAATTAAAAATGAAGCAAGTCTGATCCTGGGGATTCCTAATTTTAAACAACACCTGCCATTGCCCGAAAGAGAGCAGGTCATAGTAGTCTGATACTAGTCATGAGGATCAGAGCTATTTTTGATTTTGCCCATGCATACATGAATGGAACATTTTCCTCTAAGTGAACTTGTGTTGCCTACTGTATTCAAGGGAATGTGGTTAAATAGACATTGCTTAGTTGCAAATATTTTTCTGTTTTTACTAAAGCAAAATTTACTAAAGATTTTAAGATTTCCATAATCTTGTTAGCTTCAAGTTAGAAATGAATTGTCTTTTAAACTCACTCAAAGACAAAATAATAGCACCAAAGTGATTTGCCAATTTTCACATTTAATATCCTACTTTTTGTTCTTTAAAAAATTCATATCCTAAAAATTACTGAATTTGATTTTATCTGTTAACCAAAGTTTCTATATTAATTTGAATTTCATTAGAATAAACTGTTTTCTAGCAGATTTTCAGATGCAGATTAATTTTTGACACTTGGTTCTATAGACAATATACTGTTTAATTCAACTAGATGAAAATTACTCAAATTAGTCCCACATATATTTTACTATGGAACTCAAAACAGATTTGGATAGGTTGAACATTTGTAGCTGCTTTTAAAAATTACTATATATATATATATATATATATATATATATATAAGTTTAATTCTTAAAGAAGTTTTTTTTTGTTTTGTGTTGCTTTTTATCACAATAAGACATTACATATAGTTACTCTTATTCTTCACACAATGTTGTTTGTTTATCATAAGTAACAATAGTCTTCAGTGAACAAACAATGTTATGAATAATCAAATTAAAAAAAATGTTAAAAAGTAGCTCTCTGACTTGTATTGACTTTACTTAATCCTTAAGCTTCTGTGACCAAATAAGTAAAGATGTGCTTGAAAAATATTAACAAAGGTTACTTTCATTTCTGATTCACTTTGCTTCTTTTAACATAGAATATAATGACATTGTGATTAAAAAGTAACAATGTGAAAGTAAAACTAATTTTAGAATTAATAATGAAAATACTACATGTCTGAATTCAAATGACTTGAAACTAGTTTATTTAACATCCTTGATGAATATCTACTCTTTCTATCTTTTTAAGATAAAAGATATGTTAATACCTGTTTAAAAATGTCTTATATCTGACTATTTTTTAAATAGTTCTTAAAGTTACTTGGGTAAAATGTCAAATCCCAGCAATTCTCTCTTTCTCTCTATTTTAGAAAGTATTTTGAACAAAAAATCCATTTAAAATTAGGCATTTTCATTGATATTAAAGAGCTAAAAAAAGAACCCCCACAAAGGCCTTGTAAATTTAACTGGGCATTAGGCATGGGATCACTCAGTGATTGATATTCTATTTAGCTTGACTCAGCTAATAATTTTGTTAGTCTTCTTTATGGGAATTTATTTTAGTGTTTGTTGTTCTAACAAAGTTTTCATTTCCACTGGATTAGTTTCTTCTTTTTTTTTGTCATTGTTTTAAAAAATATGTCATTTTTAATAATTTTGAGTGTTGTGTTTTTAAAAATGCAAGTGACCCAATACACCTCCGTTTCTTCATTTCAGGCTGAAGTTCACTGAAGAATAATGAAAATTTTAAATCATTTCTCTTATTCTACTTTGTGTAATAAGGGTTATAAACCCTGTAAAGTTTTGATGGGTATCCAACTGTAGTTTTGGGGGTTTGGGGGGCAGGTTGTTTTTTTTAAAATTTTACACAAGGTAGAATACGAACAAATAATTTCAAGTTTTTATATTCTTCATTGAACTTCAGCTTGAAATAAAGAAATGGAGGTGTATTTGGTCATATGCATTTTTTAAAACATCAGTAGAATTTAATGTTTTTTTTGAAAATAAAGGCCATTTTTTTTAAGAGTGGACCAATTTTACTATCAGGCAACAGTTAAAGACAGTTCCTTGAAGGTATGTCTTAAGGATGACCCTTTGTTATATTGTTTTTGTTTTTTGTTTCTTTTTTTGTTCACGAATTAAGACATTTCCTTTTTTTTTTACCATGTGAAACAGACTAGAACCATCTAAAAGTTGGTTCTTTAACTTTTTTCTTATAAATTCTGTTTTTGAAACAAAGATAATATATAAAGAATTTAATCAAATTTATAAAGTTTACTGAATTGTGTAAATATTTAGGAAATTTCAGTACCTCAAATCTCCTTACTTTATGATCTCAGCTGCCTGTGAAATTGCTTTGTATATCCTATAGCTTTTGATACAAAACTTCAAAATAAAAATCTATATTTAAAATTTTCCAATTATCAACATACTTAACTTATGTATTTTATATATATATATAGGATCTCTACAAAAGAAATAAACAGTTTCAAAAATGTATTTTAAAAGATACTTTCAGAACATATTGATATTGATACAATTTTGTAGAGAAATACTTAAAGTTTATTATTGCACTTAGACAACTCATCACAGAAAATTAAACCCTCCATAAACCCATTTTCATCTTGACAATCTCCCAGTATTTCTGTACTTAGACTTTGCAATAACTATAGTTTGTAAGGAATCATTTACAGCCATTTCTGCTAAACTTTACAGTTTGGTGGATTTTTGTGGGTTACCAAGGTAACTAGCATGAACACTCTCCAATTCTTTTTCAGATACAATTGGTCTCACAAAATGTTTAGCTTTACACAAACATCTTGTTACAAATTTCTTGTACGATTGGTACAAGAAATTTGTTCAAAATGGGTTTTCTAGTTTTCAATGATTTCCTGAAATGTGTTCTAAAATATGGTACAACAGTAATCTAATTTGTTTTGCTTAATTCAAAAACATAAAATGCCTCCTCAATATGATTTTTGGCACCTTGACAGACTATGGAACTGGTGCTGCTAAAAGTCTTAATAATAAACTAAGTGTTTCTCTAAAAAACATTGTTAGCATCTTAAATATTTTTTTTAATAAAATTTTGAAACAATAATTTTGTAGACTTTATGTGTGTGTGTATATATATATATATATATGGTAATGATAAACAAAAGCAATATTATTGCTGGTGCATTAAAATGTTCTTTTGGAAAAAAAATCTATTTTTGTCATCTTTAAAAAAAAAATTCTATAAAAAAAGAAAACTCATTACACATTTACTTATATTTTTCTTAAGTGGAAAGTAAAATTACTTGTTAAAAAAAAAATTACTTTCTACTTTTCCTTAATTTTTTCTGCTTTTAAAAATCCATCCTGCAAAATTATTTTGCTCATAAATTGTACTAAGTATCTAAGAAATGAGTGAACATAATAATTTTTTTAAAGATTTTTTAATTTTTAAAATGGAAACTCATTTCTTTTTAAAAAAAACAACTTTTTGTCTATTTATATCTACAATTTCGTAATAAAATGAAAGTACATTTTTTGGTAAGCTTCATTCATTTTTTTTTTGTTTGTTTTTTTCTCATTACTGTTATTTCTGCTGAATTTTCAAATTCCAAATATGGAAACAAAATTTTGAAAAAGCAAAAGAAGCAATAAATACATGCATTCCTTGAATTCTGTATTCTTTTCTTAATTTTGTAGTCAAAGTGAGGTTATTTTGAACACTTAAAAATCTTTCTTATCTTGTATTCATTATTTTATTATAAAAATTCAAGGGTGGGGAACTTTTCATGTTTAATGGCCAGTGAAATTCTTTAACAGCCACATTGAATAAAGTTTGGTTTCTTTGTTTAATGGCATATCAACCTATATATATATATATAATACCAAAGTCTTCCAGAAGAATAACAGTTAACTCATAGCTGGAATGGGTTGGGGGTTCATATCTTTCCCAAAGTTAATGTAACAGTGCAAGTGGTGTTTGAATTTGCTTACTACATAGTCAGTCTAGCACATTAGCCACCAGTACTCCACCTACACACACACACACACACACACACACACACATACTCTCTCAATAAGTTTTTAATATGCTCACAACAGAATGTAAAGTTTAATCTTTTACTTAATAACTTAATCCAAATTTAATATATACCATTTAAAAAAAACAAACTTACAAACATTTTAATGATGTTTTTGTTTATTTTTGGAGGGAAGAAAGCATTGGGATATCAGGTCCTGAAGTGGAACTATAGACTCTTTGTGGAAGGTTGCAGCCACACCATATCAGGGGGGGGTCCTCGTGGTGTAATGGTTAAAGCGATGGACTATGGAATCGTAGTACGCAAGTTCGTACTCCAGTCGCGCTATTACGTTCACTTTCGGGCAAATACCCTTGGGAAAGGTATGAACCCCCTTATCCTCCCAGCTATGGGTTAAATAGTACCACTACTGTTCTTCTAGGAGAATGGCATTAAATAACCTAAAAAGAGTTGATATGCCATTAAACAAAGAAACCAAACCAACCACATCAGGGATGGTGCTGTTATTTCAGTAACAAGTTCTACATCCCTTGATTTTGAATTCAGGGTTTTTCTTTCTCCTTGACCAGTCTGCCAATCAACAATGCTTCCTGCCCTACTATTTATCCATTGTAAGATAAATAGAAGAAATGGATTCATGCCTTTCCTAAGGGCATTAGTACTAAGTGAAATACAAACAGCCTTGTCCAGGATTTGAACTTGGGTTGCCTAGTCCATTTCCTATGATGTTAACCATTATGTTATGCATATCTCTAAAGTGAACATGTACAATTTTTGGCCTTTCAACAAAACTGTGAAAGGCAACACTTGAATTCAAAAACTGCGTACAACTTTTAAGGTCACAGGTTTTCCCACTTGAATCAATAAAAATCATTTTAGAATCAGGACTAGTGTTTAATTTTAAAATTCTATTTTTTAATCAACAACTATTAAACAAAGACTAATAAAACATTTGAAGATAAATATTCAAATTTACTGATCCTGAGAAAACTAATAATTTTGATTTTTCATAAACAGATAGAATATTTAATTAAGTAAATTTTAGGTTTCATACACACAAATTTAGTCAACATTTTAAACTAAATTCTGTCTTGTTCTATGATGTACTTACTAAAAAGTAAGTTAAATATTTTCCCATTAGTGCTAGATATCAGTGTTCAAGCCTAGGTAAAAAAGCTACTCTCAAATTTTCAAGATATGTAGGCCCTCTCCATTTAAAAGTTTGGCATAATACAATCTTTTATTATTTCCCCTTATCTAGCCTACTCAATAAAACTTAATAATGATACAAGATTTTAAATGTGGTCTTTTTGATCAAATTACAAAAATGTTTATAAATTACAAATATGAGAAAGAAAATTATCTTTTCATGTGTTTCATTCAAATGGAGAGCAGGGAAATTTATGGTAATGTTCAAATCTTTGACTATTTTCTTTGAACCAATTTTTTATATTATTAATTTACTAAGTTTTGTTTAATCTAACATAAAATTGTTTCCAGTATGTATCATTTCTTGGTGGCTACTCGTATTTTATATTTGTAAAATGTGCAACATATCTTAAGTCTACAAATGAACTGTGTCATGTCATCATCACAAATTGCATAAACCTTTAAAGTTTTGGAGGTACTGTCCATAATGTGTCTCTATGCAATAGCTTAGGTCCTGGTAAATGTGTCTCCCATCCACTCAGAGAAGTAAATGAGTTACACAAACATTTAATAGAATAAAGTTTAGTGTCATTTGGATTTATTCCCGTCTTGGCATTTTCTACCAATTAGATTAAATACTTGATAACAAGGTAGGTAAATATTATCAAAGAAATTAAGGACCATTCAAAAACTTGAGATTTTGGGGGTTTTGAAATTGATACAACAGAATCAATGACACTTAATCCAACATGTTTGTCTTCAAATTTACTGCATAAATTTTCCCTAAAAATATGCAGAAGTCACAGATCCAGAGACAGAGATGACTAAAGACAGCACTAAAGAAGGAAGAGAGGGGTCTGTGAATGAATTAATCTACATTTATAACTCATGCTATCTGTAAGAACTTCCTTCATTCTGTAAATAAAACTTATTCTCCTGGTTTTATTTTTATCCGTGAATGTCAAATTCATATGAGTACACTCCTAACAATATTCTTTTTATAAAAAGTTAATTTTCTTTTAAACTTTCTCAAAACCAACCAAAAATAAAATTAATAACTATGAATCCTCTTTTTTTTTTTTTTGACTACTACATATTCCTATTTTTGGTGAGAGAGTTTCACTGCTATAGAGTTTAGTAATAAATAATACCTAATTTGTTTTTTAATTGTATAGTGTTCCATTAGAAATAATAAAATCCTGGTATTTTTGGTTTAGAAGAAAATTTACTTTTTATAAAATATTGTTTGAGGTGTAATTAATTATGAGGGAAACTATTTTACCACTAAATGTCTTTTTTGTCCATCTGTCTCTCATCACACAACTCAAGGATTGCTTGTCATGGTCTCTAATGCTTTTAGCAATTTCATTAATACAAATTTCAAAACTTAAAGTTTTTAGTAATTTTTTTTTTCAATTTAAAATGTAAGTATAATGCTAAACTGAATCCTGACTCATTAACTAAATTGAATCTTTATCTTTTTGTTTAATCAGTTAACTGAAAATTTCCTTGTTAGGAACCAAATGTTGGAAATGACTAATTTCAAGCAAATTATTTGACAGTTGGGAAAAAAACAAACCAATGGTAGAGTGATCATCGGACAGGGGAAGCCAGTCAACAAGGGCCCTTGATGTTTATTTTCTTAATCATGGGAAAAAGTGGAATACAAGACTTTCAGTCAACTTGTAACTGATTGGATGAAGTTAGATTTTTTTAAAGAACTTATAGTTAATTTTTGTGAGTCCTTCGCTTTAATATTTCTCTCTAGTCTATCCTGAATGATTTCTTTTGACTCCGGCTTCCTCCTTAAGTGCTATCCTTAGTCATCTCTGGATCTGGATCTGTGACTTTACTTCTTTTTTTTTTTTTTGGGTGTGGAACCTCCTCTTTTGATCAAATTTGCAAGCCTATACATGCACATCCCACTGTGGCAGTCATGCTATGTAACACACTATTTGATTGACATAGTTATCATGGCTTTGGAATATTTATATCTAAAGTATCAAAATTCCAGAGTAAAATATAAACATTTTTGTTTATTGTGCGTCACTTTTTAACAGGTGACCTTGGCCCTCTTCTTTACTATTACATTTTTTGTGATTAATTTTTTTTAGCTATAAAATTTTTGTAGTTTATTTACATAAAACTTTATACCAGGGTATAAAATCTTGTTTTTAAGATTGAAAATAGACTGATAATTTAGTTGATTTATACTGTTGGAAAACAAAATAGGTTTTTCAATTTACTTAAGATTAAATGTAAATTACAGCTAGATTACAGTAAATAATCACATATACAAATTAATATGTGCATATATTTCAAAATAAGGTGAACATTATTCTGACCTTATACATATGCTGTACCCAGATCAAAATTAGACATTGTCCTTCAGAGTGGGGTACAATTTTACTTTAAATCAGTGTATATCAAAACAGTTTCAAAATGCAAATCAAATGATTATATAAAATCATGTTCAGAAAGTGTAAATGAAAAGACAATAAAAATTGGGAGTAAAAAAACTTTATTAAAATTAAAATTGGAAAAAAAAAAAACTTTCCATGGATCTTTAGATGCTTGTAATACAATTTTTTAAGAAAACAATTGGGGAAAGAAAAATCAGTGAGAACCAAAAACTAAAAATTCACAGCAATAGAAAAACAAAACAAGAACATCACAGGAAATTTATTTAGGAATGTTTTACATTAGTAAATTGACATCTCGTCAAGAAAATCTTTATCATAGTCAGAATCTAATGCCAAGTGTTTATTCAATTTAATAATTTTATGATTCATGAATGAATTTTTTAATACCCAACATCACTGCTTTCAGGACAATTATTTCTTGATGGCAACTGAATTCATTAACACACGTCTTGATGTCAAACCAAGCAAAACTTAGTAATAAAAAAATAAAAAGTATCTTTGTTTGAAATATAGATTTTCTTTTTAGCTGAAGTATCGGAAATTTTCATATCAATTTGTTACATTTTATATATCAAGAAATTAGTCTTTCTTTTCTTCCTTTGTTAAAATGACAAAATTATTTGGTTATGTTTTAGAATCAGAGCTATTAGAAATTTATCAACTGATGATAAAAATAATATTACTATTACCCACAAATCCAAAAACCTAATATCAAAGTAAAATACCTACTTTATTAATCTATTTTATCCACTTGGCATTTAAGGTATGTTAGAGATTTATACAAGTTTTAATAATTGCAAAATATTTTACATTTGAGAAATTATCACGGTTTTTGGAGTTTTACTGCTTTATCAGTATTTTTATTTTATAAATAGCAACTACTTTCTAAAAAACATCAAAATCTAAATTGTTAAAGATTTATAAAATATGAGACAGTCACTGAAAGTAGTGCATATTGATCAGAAGGAACTTTTCCTAAATGATACAAGTTATTATTTTGCTATAAAACATCAATTAATATTAAAGGATAAAGATGTAGAGTGAGATAAATATTGGGTTAGATTTGAGTTGTTTTTTTTTTTCTTTATTCAGATTTATTATTTTCATTTTCCTTAATTCCTATTCACTTTTCCTTCAGTTTCTTTCATTCTTCTCTTTTTATTTGCATATACATTAATTGTTTTTTTTTTTCATTTCATTGTTTGGTCCTGTTAGTTTGTTTCAACTTGCATTTTTTTTTAAATCCTGATCATTCTGTCTAATTTTACATCAGTCTTTTTTCCTTTCAGCCTACTTCTCTATCTTATGTCTCCTATGCCGAATCCTATTGTCAAACATGCTTATTTCATTCAACCCAATAAATTCATTCAGCCAACCCAGTGGAACCATCATATTTTTTCTTTTGCTAATTAATAATAAAGTAGTTAAAAACTTTATTTTTATTCAAAATTATATAATTTCTAAAAATGAAAAAATTATGAATTCATAAAATTAATAATACAACAAATACAAAATCTAAGCTCAGATTAAATCAAATTAAGATTTAAAAACTTTTTTTTTTTTTGCTGTATATATATTGATCCTTTGTCATTTTTAAAGTTTAGTTTTTTTTACAATGTATTAACAAATAGGTCTCATAACTGAATTATGAGGAATTCTGCTGTTAAGGCAATAACCAAAGCAACTAAATTTTTCATTATTCTGTAGTGAGACCAGGTTGCAGAACCAATAAATATACATAAAGTCATATAGTGTTATATATATATATATATATATATAGATATATATATATAAAGTAAAGTTGGTGATCATAGTCGAGGGTGACCCGAAGGCTGCCTTTTCAATAGCTACTACACTGAGGTGTAGTGAAGGGCACTACTCCTTTCCCTAGATTGCTCTACTTTACCCTTGATACGTCCCTTATAGTGGTGAGTGTTAAGCAAGGAGCTAACAAGTACCATTTTTTGAGTCTTTGGTAAGACTCATCCTGGGATTGAACCCTGATTACCTGGGCCATTGGTGAACACTCTACCCAATGGGCCAGTTAATTTTGTTTATTTAAATGCAAAATATTAAAGTATCACCATTTGTTGCCATAAAGTTTTACTCAATAAATACCGACATAAGATTTAACTCCAAACTGTAGCAAATTATAAAAGCACAAAAATCATTCTAATAAGTAACCTAAAACCATGAAAAACAATGACTGGCTCCAGTCCAGCATTGTTACAGTCTGAATCATTAATTAATGATTTTAGCTCAAAAACTAATGGTTAATAAAAATAACATAATATAGTTAATAACTGATAAGACAAAAGCCACAAAATTCCATTACTTGATACAATCGTCTTCTGATCAGAGCAAAAAAAGAAAAAAAAAAGAAAAAACTGACCATTCTAAATTTTCTTTTGTTAACAAGACAAAAAGCTAAAACACCTTAAAAAAACTTGTACAAATTGCCAACATTGTCTCCAATCTGAAGGGAATACGATAGGGATTACATCCGTTGCCTTCCAAATAGTGCTAGATAGCATAACTAAAGAAGCATGTAAAAGAAGGACATAGCAAAGTCAACTCTCAGAAGCATATACAAGTGCATGTGTGCATTTTCCAACAGAGGGGGGGGGCTTTCAACCCAATAGACCTCATGTTGTATGATGCACTATACCATGGCTTGATGTATCTTTTCAAATAATAACTTCCATTTTATTAAGGACTCTTAACTTCTGCCAAAAGACTCATCAAACAACATGATAGAACTTTTCTCTATAGTGTTCTTAGTATTTCATGTCATTTCTGTTAAATATACTCAGGCAATAAATACATTATTAATTAGGGATTTATAGAATCAAATTAAAATTTTTCAGCTTCATTTTTATTCAATGTTCATAAAAATCTTGGGTTAACTTGGATTCATTAGATCCAGAATTGATTCATCTCAAAAGTACAAATTTTCAAGCATCCATTCCTTTGTGTTGTCATTTTACAATAACAAATACATGTTCTCTGCTGTTGTAGACTGATGACCAGAGTGGCAATAAAAAAAAAGGAGCTAAAAATTAAACATGAAAGAAGAAACTAAGAAAACTGTTATTAATAATAATGATTGACCAGAATAAAAGTTTTTTCATATAAAGATTGTTTCACATAGACACATTCAAGTTTTAAAAGTTGAAGAATTGTTTTAGATTTATGATTTCACAGTAAAATAGGCTTTTTATCCCAATACAGTTTTAAAATGTTTTAAATTTTTCAGCTTACAGCTGCATAATGTAATTTAAACACAAGTATTTGGAAAATGAAATCACACAAAAATTTAGTTCATTTTCTAGATTATTCTATAAAAAAGTCTTATTCCTGATAATATTCAAAAAGATTTTCAATCTAGTGTATATAAATAAATAAACAAACAAACGGTGTATGTGTTTGTACATACTACATAAAATTGTGACATCAAAATAACCAGTTTACACCAATGAGATGTTTTGGAAACTACTTATGTGTGTTCTATCTTAATGACTTAAAAAATTTTGCTTAATGGGGATACCTAATTTGCATCTTTGGCTTTGTAAATCAAATTGTGACAAATCATTTTTAACCAGGTCTTTTATGATTTTTGTAAATAAACAATCATTTATTGAAAACTAATAATCAAAATGCTTAAGGTGTTCAAATTTCTGCTCTGAAACTGCTAACAACATTGGGTCTTTTAAATCAAAGCTTTAGGGAGCAAGCAACTTAAAATTTCTATTACTGTTTTGGAAATTAAATCTAAAATTTCATTTCAGTATTTTTTTAAATTATTGTCTATAAAAAAAATAAGTTACCAAATGTGTTTTATTTAATAATGTGTTTATTTATGCATTAAATTTGTTCTTTAATAAGAACTTCAGCTAATATTATAATATGAATTAACCAAGCATAATTTTTGTCTAAGAGTCATTAATATTCCAAATTTTGTGTGGACAATTAAACTTCATCTGTGTTATTATTTTGGCAAATCCATTCTTCAACCAACATAAAATATATAATCCATAAGAGAAAAAATTAAACAAAAAAATCTTTTAAAAAGTGCCAGAAAAAAGTTATTAATCATTTTTTTGTGTCAGTGTTTTCTCCCTCTTTTCTGATACATTACATACTTGACAAAGACTGAAAATAGATTGTTCGAAATGAGATAATATCAAGAACATGAAGGATTCAATTACAAAACAGACAGCCACACTTCATAAGAGAGAAGTTTCAGAATATTCAAACAATTGAAGTTTAAATGGTTAAGTCACACTGAAAGTTTAGCATCAATGAATCTGATCAATATTTAAATGGAAAGCTATTTAGGAATTGCAAATACCATAAGCCAAAGCATAAGAGAGCCAAAGCTTAGAAAATTCTAAGATTAAAACCAGTCAGACAATTTTTGTCTATAACTTTGATATGGGTCATTAACATTCCAAATCCTGTTTGGATAATTAAAAAAACCAATGACAATAGATTCAGGGTCAGATATTTATAAATTTCACCCACTGTAGCAAACAATTTCAAAATATACAAAACTGTTTAATTCAATCATCATGTAATATATTATATTTTACAAATATATAAAAATATTTTCCTTAAAAGAAAATTACTTCAAAAGTATATTTTGTGAATTTCTTTTTTTTTACATATTGCTACAAGAATTGCATTAGATTTTCAAAAATACTAAATATATAAAATATATAAAAAAATACAACAAATATTCAAAGCATAAGCATATATTGATATATATTCTTTTAATTATATTCCTACTCAAATGTTTAAATTTTAGGATGTAGCACATAAGGTGGATCAAGTTAGTCTGTAACTAGACATGGAGCTATAGCTGAATTTTGATCTGAAATTTCCACTGAATAATATCTATATGCAATTTATTTTACACAACAATTATTTATTTTTCAACATAATCTCCTTCTTGAATTTTTATTTAATGAATTATCAATATATATTTAATAATGTATGAGTTTCCTGGTAAATATACTAAATTCAGTGGTGAATATTAATCATATAACATTATGCAGTAAAGATTTCAGATTAAAATTCAGCTAATAATTACATATCCAGCAACAGATTTATTGATCACATCAGAATGCTTATAAACTTTATGACTAATTTATTTCTAGGTTATTTTTCTTAGAATATTTTATCAGTAGAAATATGCAGTTGTCACAAGAAACTAATAAGGTAAAAATATCATGCATGTAAAAAATATTTTGGATAATTTTCAAGAACTTTGTTTAGTATAAAATGATCCTTATGTTTATTCATTTCTGTGCAAATTTCAAGCTAAAAACTGTCTTATTTTCACAGCATCTGGCAAGTATTGCTCATAAGTACACCCTTAGCAAATCTTTTAAGCTAGGATTTGGTCATTTCAAATGGATCATTATACAATCAAAACAGAAATTATTATTAGGTATTATTTATCACTAAACTCAGCAGAATTAAAACTGTAACCAAAAATATGACTATGTAGTAGTTCAAATAATATATATATATATATATATATATTATACAATTTAACTTTTGGTTAGAGTTTCAATGCTGTATAGGTTTGTGATAGAAAATGCCTAATAATACTAATTTTGATTGGTATCCTTAATTTAGAAAAAAATTAGCTAATTTTAAAAATTGGTAGGGGTATATTCATTGATGGGTGATACTGTATCCTTTCTGGAAATGATCATTAATAGAATTATTTGTTCTATTAGAGCAAAATGTATACATACTAGTAGAACAATTAATCCTAATTAAATTAGCTAATGTAATCAATTATCATCTAAGATGACATCAAGAATAGATTCCTCTTGCATTATCATTTATCTATCTTTGCAATGACAACTGCAAACCTTTTTGTTCATACAAACAAAAGAGTTCTATCCTCCTTAATGTTACTGGAACCACCAGTCCTCTGTTATTCTCATTAACTAATAACCATTTTATAATGAATCAGGAATTTTAGGAATGCTATCAATTTAGAAACTCTACAGCTTTTCAAAATCAAATTCCATGAAATTAAAATTTATGCTTAAGAAATAAATTTAGCAGATATTTTATAGACTGGTATTGCTTCTGCTTAGATTTAGAAACAAGTAATTTTCTTTTCGTCTTTTCTCAATATATTATAATGTGATACATAAATAAAATAGCTACTGAGAGAACTCATTAGAAAATGATTGAAACAAAAATTTCCAAAGAATCAAGTTCAGTAAATGATAACTTTGCAATCTATTTCAAGAGTGCATTATACAAATGCTTGTTGACAGACTTCTCAACTAGTTAAAAACTACCTCATAAAAACAAGGGTTTCATTGCTATTATTATATAGTAGAGATAATTATGAACATTAATAACAAGAAAATATTCTTTTAAATCTGTATAGCATTTTGATGACTCAGTATTTGCAGAGATACTAAATAAGAAGGAAGACCAATTTATCACAATAATTGATATATACAAGGATATATATATGTCAACTTTGTATCATTTTTCAATTTAAATTCTCAATAAAAAATTAAATTTTGATCTTTTCATTTATTTTATATTTTATGCTATCAAAAAGTCTAATACTGTGAGAAAAAAAAGAAGACTCTTACAGCATGACCTGGAAAATGGCCTTATATCTGACCAAAAGTATTTTTCAGATACACCAATACTGCATAGCAGCCTGTTTTTCTCATATTGCAAAAGAGTAGCAATCATAACTCTTAACAAAAATTAAATTCATCTAAAGTTTGCTTTTTCTTTTTTGCATATAAGTATTTCTGTTTATAAAAATAAGGATGAATACAAAAGAAAAAAAAAAAACAAGTGTATTTATCTGAATGGTTATATTTGAGTGAAAGACTTGGCCAAATGCCTAAAACAAATGTGGTGGGATTACAATTCATTGATAGCAAGAAACAGAAATTAAAAACATTGAAAAAAGTGAAAAAAATTCCTGGAAAATAAAAACTTCTGAAAAGGTCAAGATAAATCTTGTGAAAAACAAATCAATCCCCAGTTTCCATTGACTAACCACTTAGGATCTTTCTTGATCACTTTTTCAGCAACCCCTGTCTGCAGTCCAACTAATGTGTCAGACTTTATTGTCCTTAGCACACATAATGGAGTTGGTTGAAACTCTCGGAGACCTTTGAAAAATGGTGTTGTCATTTCCCAGTTAATGTCCCCAACTAACTTCCGATAGTTAAGATCTCCTTTGAAGATAAGAAAATCATACATTGAAAGTTGGTCAAACAAATCAGGAAACTTGTTTCTCATTTCATTAAAGTCATAGGGCAAAGTCCAAAATTTATGGGTGGAAAATTTCCAACTGTGATCATCAATTCGTTGTTTCCACTTCTTTCCAAAATGAGCATAAATGCTGTTTGATGAAGTAGCCAATGTATTGAGTGTCCATTTGAAATCTCTGTGAGTCACATCAGAAACAAACCAAGGGAAGTTCTTACCATGAAAATGGACGTACTTGGCTAAGCCAGAGGCAAGAAGAAACTCTGCTAAACACAAATCTGTAATTACTTCATATCCAGCATTGTCTAAAATTATTCCTATCTTTAAAGGACACTCTTTCTCATTTTTAAGTTGATTTAAAAAATTCCAAATATTTTCTGTATCATCAATGAGAATATTGGATTCTAGTTTTTCCAATGATTTTACTGGACTGTGTTTCTGAGAATTTTCAAATCCAGCAGATATGGAAAGATCACATTTGTTTGCCCAAAGAGAAAAACGGAGAAATTTGGATAAGGCACTTTTCACCAACTCATTATCAGTGATAAAATCATCCAAAAAGATCAACAGCCTGCAACGAAAATAAAAATTAATAATTTAAAGAGGTAATTAATATATTTTTGTTATTTAAATACTAGCTTCAATTATGCAGTATCTATTTTTATAAAAAACAATACCTTTTAATTATATTGAAATTATATATGAATATGATTTTCATATAGAAGTTCTTTTTAGTACAATGCATTATTTTCATATAAACAATTAAGCAAAAATATGATTATCAGATATATAAACATATCACAGAGCATATACTGATCTCACAAATGATTCTGGGAACAAGACAGTGAAATATTAACTGCTCATATCCACCAAATATTCAATTTATCTCCTTTATTTACTAATTCTAGTCTTGTATTAATCTTGAATTATGTCTAACTATTTTCTAACCTGAAATGATGTATTAAGGTAACAGATTTTTGCTGTTATTGTCTGGACAAGTAACATAGTTATATGCAATCTGTTTGACCAAGTGTTCATTCACTCACTGTTTTCTCTATTAATAATTGTGAAATACCAATGATAAGAGATTTTATTAGGACATCTAAAAGAAAGGCAGATGCCTTTCCTTTTTTCTTAAATCTAATGGAATAGTAATTATACTTGAAAATGAAGGCATAGTGTTATTTATAGCTATAAGTAATCTTAACCCTCCACTATACATCAATCATACAGAAAAAATAAAGATTGTCATTGTAAAGAATGGATTTCAAATAATGCATAACATTTATAATCAGCTTTTTATGGACATCAGTAAATGAAGTAAACATATTATCATTTATATTTTATCCTTACCAGGTTTTCCACTACTGACCTTGTACCAGACTAGACTAAGTTTAGTAAATAACAACTCTAAGCAGTCTTCTTTTATCAGAGTCTCTCAAATACAAAAAGAATACTACATGGTTCTGAAGTGGAAGTTTAGAAATTCTTCACTTTCCTTCAAGGTATCTACATAAAATGATTAATAGGCAATTGTGTAATTCATATACATATTTGTATTGTTGTTATTCAGGAGTTTTCAACCTTTTGGCTGTCACATTTTCCAAATTTCAGTAGGTCCCATTGCTGCATCCCCCAGCAAAAAACAAGACTTTAAAATTTTGAGGAAAAAAAAAATTTTTTTTCTGAATAAAATGAGTAAATTTCCTACCTTTTTTTTTGTCTTTTTTCTATAATTAACGTCTGTAATGCTTGAGTGAGTAGTATCTTGTAAAGCAGTCTGGAAGACAAACAAGCAAAGACCATCTTTTTTCTTTCCAATAATCCCTTCTATACTTTGTTTACTTCCTACTTGAATGGGACAGGCTGTTTATAACACACAATACAATTAGAGATGGAAAATACAATGTAGTCACACATGACAGTAAAAGGGTTAATGCCAAAAGATTTTATTTGCCTTTGCTATTTTGGGCCATTATAGACTTTTGATTTTTAAACTCAATTTTAAACTTACAAAAAGTATTTAAGTTTTATTCCACTGGTATCAAATTTGTTTAATTTGTAAATTTGTGATCCTAATATAATAGTCACAAAACTGTAGGTGAAATTTACCAAAATTGAATAAAATATTTTGTACTAACTGAAACAAAAGTAGGTGAGAATTTTCAGAGTTAAAAGCAAATTCAAATGTTTCTTTTTAGTCTCTTTTTCATTTCAAGAATACTAATTGTTTAAGCTTAGAAATAAGTGTTTTAGTTATCAGTTTGAGTTGAAGGATAGAATATATATATATATACATACATACACACACACACACCTGAGAAATAGATCTAAAAAATTGGTCTTTTTTAAAAATATTTTTTTTAGTTTTTTAGCAGTAAAAGAAAATTTGAGTAAACTGCCTTCACAAAAAGCTATTGGAAATTATCTGTGGTATTCTAACAGTTCTACAGTTGAATGAGTATTTGACAATGACATTTTATTGAAAGGTGTATCAATCAATCAGTCTCATTACCCTTTTATAACATACAATTTTACTTTCTAACCAATAATGAATATACAGAAATACTAAAAAAACAAGATTAACTTTGTTTCAGTAATAAACATTTCAACTACGAGACTAACAATCTGACAAGGTCAGCTACATTTGGGAGTCAACCAAACTTATTCTACAAGCTATAACATCTTAGTTATGTTTAATCCATGTAAAGAGCTCAAAAAGATTATTAATTGTGTTTCTCTCACAAATAACATAAATATTTTCCAAGAAATCAGAATGGTAAAGTTACTCTAAACATTGCTGTTTTCATTTCTGTAATGGTGAATTTTTTTTGTAACTTAATACTCTCTTTTGGTGGCAGAAGCGGTTCATTATTTTTACCAAAAACATTGTCTCTGACATACATAGACTTGATTAGTTTTTGATGATGACAGCTGGAAACTTTTTTTTTTTGGTAACTATTTAACTTGGAAACAATCTAAAGAAATGTTTATTAGAACAATGTAAATTTGATTTTCAGGTAATCATTTTCTAACAAATCTTGGTAAAATAGGATATTTTTTTATTAATTTAATTATAAATTATTCTTAATATTATATATATATATATATATATATATTTAAATTAATATAGTTTCAAGGCATTCTTTTTAGTTTTAGATTAGGTCACTGATGTCAGCATCTTTTTTTTTATTTTTTTTTTATTTTTAGGTACATCAGTTTTTTAAAAGTACCAAAAGTACCTTTACTTTTTTTTTTTATTATCTTCCCTTAATTCTTATCAAGATTGAACAAAAATGCCAAAATAGCAAATTTTGATTTTAAAATGAATGAAAATAAGAAAATAAAAACAAAAATTTAATTGCATTCCAGCTTAAATAGAGTTGCATTAGATAGATGAATTAAAACTATGCTTGTTCAGAGAAATGCAACTAATTTCACAGTTAAATGTGCTCTCATTTAATAAAGCCAGCAGTTTCTTTTATTCTATACTGAAATATTATTTTTGATCAATTGTTTCACTTAAATCATTGTTTGGAATTATTATTAAATAGCTATTTCAATTATTCAAACTTGAAAAAAAAAATACATGAAAAAACAGTTGATATTTAAAAACAAAACAAAAAATGACTTTCACTTAGATTTTTAAACCACCAACAACAACTTTTCTTTTCCTTAATAATTATTTATTTGGCTTGAAATGATAAAAAAAAAAAATAATAATGAGACACAAAAAACAAAGAAACTGACGGCTTTGAACTACACAACCTGTAAAAGCATTGGGTTCTAGTTGACAGGATGAGGATTTTATAGTTGTCTCTATTATAGTAAGGATGATTAAAAAATGATTTTCAATACATCTCACAATCACCAGTAGCAAAATTGAGTGGAAAATTGCTATATTTCCTATGATAGATCATTTAAAATCTTGCTAAGATGTTTTTGAAATTTTAAAACCTAATGAGAATTTTAGATCAGGTCCATGTTATTATTTGTAAAATTTATTTGGCCCAGTTATGACTCCATAGTGAAAATGGATGGACTGAGAAGTAAAAGAAAATTGCAAATGAGAAAATACAGGGTGTGATGGGTAAATTGTCACCATTTTGAATCATTCATTTTGTGCAACTGCTTTATTTGTTTGAGATTTTGTCTACTATGTAGCAAACTAGAGTCAGATCGATAATGTCTATGAGGAAAGCAGCACCGTGACACAATTCACTTCTCTAGAAATTTGGCATCCATGCTAGAAGCTCCAATACAAATATTTCAGAGTGTTTAGGTGTCAATCTGAGGATAGATTCGTATTCATGTGACTGAAAACCAAACACCTAGGGCACATCGTGGTGTTAGAGACGGTCACTATACCAGCATTTCAGTTTTTTCAAAAGGATGCCATACCTATACTGAAACAAAATAAGATGGTTTATAAATTTCAATGTCAGTGTGATGCTGACTATATAGGTAAGACTATTCAAAGGCTGGAAGTCAGAGTTAAACCACATGTCCCACGAGAATTATTAAGATATCCTCAAAATGCTACATCCAAGTCTTCCCAGTTACAAGAGTTGGCCATTGCTGATCAATTGGCTGATCACAATATATGCAGGGATAAATATACTGATGACTGCTTCTCTGTCTTGTGCAAGGCACGGTCTAAGCAACATCTTGCTTTTTCAGAGGCTATAGCCATTACACTATATTGTCCTACCTTGTGCAGGCAGAGAAGGCAATTTGATATACTTTGTTTAGTGAATTGTGGGAGATGAGTTGTTTTTTTTTTTTAATTAACCCCTCCCCCATCATGATTTCTTATATTTACTTTTTAATCAATTCTGGTGTATTTAAGTGAAAAAGCATGGGACAAAAGTATCCCTTCAATCTATTTTATCATTTTAATAAATAAATAATAATTCCTGTACTTTGCATCCTTTTAAAATATATATATATATATATATATATATATATATATATATATATAATTTTTTGTAAACAAATAGTTTGTAGGTATAAATGGTTTCAATCATTGCTATCTAACACCAATTATTCTATTCAATATTATTTATTTGTTAGCACAAAATTAAATGGTTTCAAGTCTTACTATCTCAGCATCATTGACTCTCAGCCACTACCAACTAGCACACTAAGATAAAATAAGGTTGGGTACTTGTTGGCCACAAGATCAAATTGATACGGTTGAGACAATCGTATAGGTTCTAGGATTATTTGTCGCTGCCTCCCACCAGACAGGACTTGACACAAGGTCAAAAGCCCGAGGGCCGATTAAAGTGGGGATAGGGGGGGGAAGGTCAGGAACGAGTCGAGACTCGAACCCTGCTGGTCTATGCTGTTCATCGGCTCACTTGGTGCAATGTGAGCCTGAAGAGGCAAGCAGTTTCACAAACCCAAGTGTGGGTCCGGGTACGTATGCTTGAACTAGACAACAAGGTCTAGTGCCATACATAGGTTCCTGAGAGCATCCGAGGATCGTATAGGTGCTAGGTGTATTTGTCTCTGCCTCCCACCAGACAGGACTTGACACAAGGTCAATGACCCGAAAGTCGGTCATAGTGAGGGTTGAGGAAGGGGGAGGTCGGGCTCGAGCCGAGACTCGGACCCTGCTAGACTATGCTGGTCATCATCACCCAGCCGAAGGCCTCGAATCTGTCCTTGACTTTGAACACAGCGCCGAGCCAAAGTGCTAGGGCTTAATATGACTAGCCGATTGATTCTATCGGGCGGCGCCCGTCATAGCGGTCTTCAGCCCTCAACATGAACGCAGTAAAATTTTCGTCGTTTGTAACCCTCTCAAATCGGAACATCAAAGCAAGATTTTTATAAGAGCAATACACTTAAAAGAAAATAAAACAATTCTACTTTAATTTGCAACTGAACGATAATTTTTTATGGTTAAAATTTGCTCTGAACATCATGATAGACCGAAGATAACTGAAATGCTAGAATCTTTCTAAAATAGAAGCATCATTATCATCATGGACCACAGTTTCAACGGAACCCAACGACTTTGAGTCTAGTTTTTTTTTATAAAATCGTTATGTTAATAAGCACTGTACAAATAATTATTCAGGTAGTTTAACACGTTTTTGTTTATTACTTTTCATCAGAACACATCGCTCTGACTTAAAGTAAACCAAATAATCGATTTAATACTTAATACTATACGAATGACGATTTGGGAGAGCACATTCTTTTCTTTAAAGAGTCATAAAATCAATCGGTCAAATAGAATAAATAAAAATACTTACGCTTCTACTGCTGACTGGGACAATAAAAATGTTTCTTCTTTTTGTTCTTGAAAGACGTCGACATGTTTTAAAGTTCGGGTCAGGTTGACTGCCTCCTGGATTCTCCTGTACATGTAACATTCGACATAAAGCCAAGGATTGTTGAACCAAGTCGGATTCTCTCCATTCGACCGTTCCGTCTCCTCCTTCAGGTAATTATTCCAATCAATGACATCAGAATCAGAATCCGTCAAGATGAGAATGGGCTTGTTGGTTTGCACTTCGTTACGAAGCTTTGATATTTTGCCGATCAACGCCTTCAGTTCTTCACTGCCTTCATCTCCATACTGATCACGTATCTGCTCCTTATTTCGATATAGACTATCAGCTATCTTGCTTAATATCACAGGCAACCTGTCTTTGATAGTGATATATGCAAAAGAAGATTTATATTTTGCTGAAAGGGCAGCACCTATAGGTGTCGTTGTCGCCGCCATATTCAAATTGGTCAAGTCACAATTGATCCAAGGGGGATAATTTTCACAAAATTTACAAGTTGTTACCAGTTTATTTGTTTATCTTCAAATTCATTTGCCCTAGTATAAAAAAAAATGGAAAATTTAAAGTTAAGCCAGAGCAAATTATTTGATAGATATTATTCCCAAGAAATAATTTGGTAATGATCATTACTGATCAAATGTCAGCGTTAAAACACGACAACTATCTTCATCGTTGATTTTTATTGTTAAGTAAAATCTAAAATGTAAAAACAATTCTTTAAAAATGATTTTTCTCACATATTTTTTGCAGCTAAATCTATTTAAAATATATTAATACGAATGAAATTCTTTAGAAAAAAAAAATAGACAAAAATAACCAAGTTTATTTAGCTTTTAATATCAGATCTTATTTTATATTAAACATTTTACAGCCTTTTTGTCAATATCATTTTTTTTTCAAAGAAGTTTTTTTTTTTTTTTAAAAAGGGTAATTTTTTGTTTTATCCAAAATATTACAGTGTCTAATAATTTCTAAATATTGGAGAAATGTACCAATATAAATATTTTTCATAGAACTGATCGAAGAAAACAGAAAGGAAGAAAAGTTATTACACAAAAATATAAGTAACAAAAATAAAAGTTGTTAGTGTTAATTGGAAACCATCCTTAGTTTCCAGTTAATATTTCTATTCAAAATTCACATATTGTAAAACTTTCTTATTATAAAATACTTTGCTGAATTCAATTTGTCAAGGCATTATGAAATTCTGTTTGCTGAATCTTTTCAAATTAGTCAAGTCAAATAAATAAAAATTACAAAAAAATAATCATTTCTACTGATTTCTATCTAATATGATAATTCTAAATACCCAAAGCAAGGGTCCTTAGTTATTCATGACTGATTTAGTAATGACAACACTATTTTTAAGTTATCAGTCAAAAACACATTTAAAAATATCATATTAACCTTTTCAATCTATAAGCACAATATGAATGCAATTTTATTATACATCAGAAGCACAATACTTCAGGCCCAGAGAAATCAGATCAGATTCCTATAATAAAAGACTTAATATATCAACCATTCACAGTTTTTTTTATAATGAAATGAGAGGATAATTTTAAAAAAACAAAAAACGATGAAGTATAATTTGAATTTGTCTTTTTTTACATTTCAATCTTGTAAAAATAAAATAATTTTTAACTGTCATTTAACTAAATAAAAATGAATGTGTATGTTAAGAACTATTCTTAAAAGCCTTCATCTATAAATATTTCTGAGGCATTTGCCATTGAGGGAAATTTAGCAAGCCAGTTTCACAGAGCATTGCTATCATAGCAAATGTGATTTTATCTGGCACAGGACCAGGCCTCCTGACATTCGTGCTGGGGAGAAGAGTATCAATGACAAACGTAGATTCACATTGCACTAGATCTTCGGGTCTAGTGAATCTGTGACCAACAAGGTTACCTGGTATATGTGCTGGGAGACTTCACAATGACTAGCATAGTTTACATTGCACCTAGTGACCCTATGACCAGCAGCACACAAGCATCAGCTCAAGTGCAACTTCCCCTTCCCTAAATTCCCACTATAAAAGAGACCTTGTGTCAAATCCTGCTTAGTTGGAGGTACAGATAAATATCTTTCACTGAATGCTCCACTATTGTGATGCTGTACCAAACTAACCTAAGTTTAGTCAATATCAGAAAAGTATTTTTATAATAAGGAATTTTGAAAAGGTTGAATTGTTTTTAGAGAAAGTATTACCTGAATATTTTCTGGTATAAATTCTTTTGCTAGTTTTTCTCCTTTCTCATCTGTGTTTGTACCTTTGCAATTTAATGTTTGCAAATTCCTCCCTGAAATTTTGACAGACACAGATGTCAATGAAAATGTATAAAACATGTTAATTTTATTTTAATAACCTTTGTACCATGTATAACAATTGGAGAAAATTCTGATAAAAACATCATTTGTGTCTAAAGAACAAAACTATAGATTTGTCCTTGAAAAGTTGTTTACACTTTAAAACTGTTTGCTCGAAGAAATTCCATATCAAAACATTTTAGGCAAACAACACCAACATTTCAATGTATGCCAATAATTAACTAATTGACTAAATTTCAAGATTTTTGTATTTATTCATTCATTTGCAAAGAATTTCTTTATGAAAAGAGTATTTTGTAATAAAAATTCATTGAAGTTAATCAAACCCATCCATTTATTTGATTTTATAAAATTTCAATATTTATACATTTTTATGAATTAACAAATTTTATAAATGACTAATTATAAAAAAACATATCACATTTCAATATATGACAAAATAAGTGCAAGGATTTGATTAAATGTGATGCTTATCTATAAAATCATAAATTGTAAATATGTATTGGTAGTTTTGAAAACTTATATGATTCTTAATTTATTAAATTGATGCATTGCATTTCATTGTCCACAGTGGCACTATTGTAGTCCTATCAGCAGGACAAACAGTCCAAAAAATTATTTTTTATATCTAATTTTTGATATTTTTATTCTTTCCATTAAAAATACTCTGGTTTGCTAAACAAAATCTCAATTAAGATTCTTTTTTAAATTAGCATTTCAGACCATTTCAGATAACCTGTGTTCAAATAAAAGAAAAGTTGATGTCATATTGGAAATGTGGAAGCAGTAAAAAAATTGCTGACAAAAGGCATTATAACATATCAGAACATGGATACTAAGGTCATTGCTTAGAATTATCAAATGAACTAAAGCTTCATTACATTTTTTTTCAGTGATTAACAGATTTAATGTTTCAGTCTTAATTAATATGAAATTTTCCATTGTAGTAAAGAGGATTTCAATATTTTTGTTTTGGTGAAAATTCAGATTTTTTTCTATGATCTTAAAAACATATTAATAACATAAAGAGTTTTTTTAATGGAAATGCACAGCAGAAAAATTTCTAAAAAAGAGATTTCCTCCCTAGAATTTGCTACCACTCTGTATATAAAATGATTGTAAGGTTTACTCAGTTTATTTTGTAAATTTTACCCATATCACCAGTTATATAAATAGTTAAGAACACAATCTAATTTCTCTGGTCTCATTCAAAATTTAGCTTCTTGGCTATTTGACTAAGAGCAAAGTATAGTATCTGTTCTTATCTTCTTAATATCTGATGCATCACCAAATCATAGGACTTGTGTTTTGATGTCTCCACATTAGATTGGTTTGGTTTGGTTTGGTTTGGTTTGGTTTGGTTTAGTTTTGTGGCATATTAAAAATTGTAAGTTATTTAATGCTAAAACCTCTTTATACATACATATTAAATATATATGAGTTGTAAACACTTTTTTTTTTCAACAAGCCTGAGCTCATTTTTTTTTTTGCACAGTTAAATGTTTTCAAGTATTGCTATCTAATATGAACAGTTCAATTTACTATGAATCCTTTGTCTGCACACAGTAAAATGGTTTCAAGTATTGCTATATAAGTCACAATTTAACAGTCATTTGTTTGCACACATTAAAAAAAATATATACATTATATGTAAGAGATTAGCTTGTCAGTGATTTCATTTTTAAATGAGTTTGAACTAATTAGTTTGCAGATGAGTATTGCTATTGTTTCTACAAAGTTAAATGGTTTCCATTATTGCTATCTAACACTTATAATTCTATTCAATATTAATCATTCATTTGTACACAGTGAAGTGGTCACAAGTATTTGACTCATTGGCCTAGTGGGTAGAGTGTTCACCAATGATCCAGGAGACCTGGGTTCAATCCCATGCTGCATCATACCAAAGACTTTAAAAATGGTACTTGATACCTCCTAGCTTAACACTTAGCAATATAAGGTATGTATCAAGGGTAAAGTGGAGCAATCCAGGGAAAGGAGTAGCGTCCTCCCCTACACATTGGTGCAATAGCTATTGAAAAGGGAGCCTTCTGGTTGCCCTCGACTATAGTCATTAACTTTACTTTTTATTCTATTCAACATTACTCATTCATTTTCACACAGTTAAATGGTTCCAAGTATTTTTATGTATCACAAACGATTTAATTAAACATTAGTAATTTGTTTATACACAGCTAAATGATCAGTCCTATTTCTAACATCTCAATTTAGCATTAGTCAACCAAGTTAAATGGTTTCAAGTATTGCTATGTATAACTAACAATTCAATTAAACATCAGTCATTTGTTAACACACAGTTAAATGATCTAACAGTTCTTTTTCTAACAATTCAATTTACTATAAGTCATTTGTTTTCACACAGTTGAAATGTCAAACAGTTCTATTTGACCTATAGATCAGGTGCTACCATGCTGGGGCCAGAGTGTATTGAAGTCTGAGTTACTTAACCTGCTAGTTGAAGACATGTAGTGATGTCCCTTGTCTTGTAGTCGTAAACATTAGTTATGATAAAGTTGTTATAGTAGTTGCACATGTTCTGTTGTGTTGATATAAAGTTGCAAAGAAAACATCGGTAACAGATAGCTGTTTTCTTTCATGCAACAGTGATAATTATTGGTATGGTTGTGTTGGATTCAGCTTGTTCTCAGACAATTGCTGGAAAACTGGGGTGTGATATTTTCTTTGACACGTTAAATGACCGAGATAAACATTTAGTAAAAAGTGCAAAGTCTAACAGGACATTTTGCTTTGATGATGAAGTATAAATAAAGGCCATTAAATCAGTTAAATTTCTGGTAACTACAGGGCGGGTAAAAGTTGTTAGAGCATATATTGAGGCTGACAGTAAAAAATGATTTACCTTTATTATTGAGCCATACATCTATGAAAACTGCTGGAATGCTGTTAGATTTCAAAAATCACAGCTGTAGGATTTTAGGCAGATATATAAAGTTACAAAGTACAACATTTGGACATTATAGTATTCCATTTAATATGCTTTTGGAGGTTGAAAGGCAAATATTGTGCTACACACTATGAGGCCTTAAAAAATGTTCAAGAGTGGAGAAAAGAAGGAAGGCTGAGAAATTACATAGGCAATTTCCTCATGAATCAAAAGAGAAATTGATATCCTTGGTTAGAGGCAGTAAGGCTTTTAAGGATAAGGAGTTCCTGGATCTGATCCAGAATGTTTGTGATTCTTGTTCTATTTGCCTGAGATTTAGAAAACCTCCTCTTTGACTTTTAGTAGGACTAACTCTTGGGAACAGGTTTAATGATACTGTATGCTTTTTAAAGGCATACAGTGATTTAAAGGAACATGGACATAACCAATACTGGATTCTACACTTAATTGACACATCCACTAGGTACTCTGCTGCTAGGCTGATTAAAGCTAAAAGAAGTGAAGAAATTATCCGCAACATACTTTTAATGTGAATATCAAACTTTGGACCTCCTAAGCATTTTTAAGTGACAATGGGGGAGAATTTAACAATGAAGAATACCAACAGATGAATGAAAAACTGACAATTGAAATATGCACTACAGCTACGGAAAGCCCATTTGGCAATGGTACTGTGGAACACTACAATCTGATAGTAGCTGAAGCAATGGAAAAGACATTAGAGGATGCGAAATGTGAGCTAGAAATAGTACTGGCTTGGGCTGTTAGTGTTAAAAATGCTCTTCTGGGCATAGTCTAAATGAGTTTGTGTTTGGCTTTGATATAAATGCACCCTTAGTTTTGACTGATCAATTACTTTCATTGAAAACAGCAACAACCAGTGAGATGAAAGAACAAATTGAAATGCCTTACATGCAGTGAGGAAAAAGCTTCATAGAAGCAGAATCAAGTTAAAAAATTTGGAGAGCACAGAGATCTAATGTAAGGACTTATATAAATGAAAAATTTGTGACAGGTGACACTGTCTATTATAGAAGACAAAACTGCAATGGGTGGCGTGGTCCATGTCACTTGATGAAGGCAAAGAATTTGGAAGACCAAGAAATGAAGGAAATGAAACCACCAAAAATGAAATAAATGAAGTCTTGGGGGAAGAAGATGAAGAACAGCATAATAAAAGTCTTCATATTAATAGAGAAGAATTGAAAGACAACCGTAAAAAAATAAGTAGAGGCAAAGATGTGGAATATAAAATGAAAGGAAGTGATGAGTGGAAAACGGGAAAGATTATAAGTGCACAGCCTAAACCAACTGGAAAATATAGTCATTGGCTAAATATAGAACCAGAAGTGGAAAATGAAAATCCAGTCTGTATCAATTGGGATCATGTTGATCAATGGAAAGAACGATCTTAAGTAACAGAGGAAGTAAGTGATCAAGAACATGGAGTTTTGCTCACATCTGAACAAGAACAAGCAAAAGAAGTGATTGATACAATGAAAAGAGAAATAGATAATATGGAAATTTCATGGATTATATGAATGTGTGTGTGACATTGGTCAGAAATGCATATCAACAAGATGGGTTATAATGGAGAAATTCAAAAATAAAAGGAAAATAATGAAGGCCTGCCTTGTTGCAAGTGGTTATGAAGAGGATTTATATAAGCTGAAAACTGATTTTCCAACATGCAGTCATGAAGCTATGCATATTGTAATGTTAAAAGCCTCATTTATGAAGTCACAGGTAGAGTCAGAATTTCACTTCATCATTTCAGCAAGGTGATAAGCTGAAGAGAAAGAGAGATATTTCTTCGACCTCCATTTGACATATGTCCTGAGTCACAGGTATATGGAAGTTGAAAAGATGCACTATGAATTAAATGATGCACTACACTCATGGTATAAAAGAGTTAATCATGAATTAACAAACTTAAAGGGAATAGGGAATGCATAAACAATGCACTGTTTCTTTGGCATAATACAACTGGTAACTTGATGGGTATTCTGGCCATGTATATAAATGACTTGGTATTCTGTGGAAATGATTTGTTTCAGAAAAATATGATTGCAGAAGTGAAAAAAATATTCAAAGACACGAAAGTGGAACGTTTAAATTTTGGGGATTGGGTGTTAGGCAGGCAAAAGATGGGATTACTATAACCTATATCTATACAATTTGTCTATATCCCCAATAGATATATAAAAAAAAAAAGGAAGGTCTTTAAGAACTGATGTGGCCAAGAGGAGAAGACAGAATTAAAAAGACTGACAGGTCAAATGATGTGGGCATCCATTCAGACACAATCTGATGTAGCATTTGATGCATATCAGATAAGTAATGCTGGAAAGTTTCCAAAAGAGAAATTACTCTGAGTCTAACAAAGAACAACAAAAATTGAAATCAAGGACAGGTTCCACAACCTTTCCTCAGTTGGGAAGACCTTCAGATTTGAATATTGTTTGCCAGTGCAGATGCAACCTGTGCTAGCCTGAAAGATGGATCTTTACAGGGTGGTTTTGATCGTATTTGTTTGTGGCACAATGAACAGAATGGCTTCAATATGTTAGTCATTAAAAAAAATTGACCAAATAACAAAAATCCATTAGCCTCAGAGACTCTGGGGTATTAATGCTGCAAGAGACATTCAGTCAACCCAGGCATCTGAAAATTTGTGTGGCAAGAGTGAAGGAAATCCAAACTGAATGGATAAAAGGGAAAGGATAGATTGCAGATTGCCTGACAAAGGTGGGAGCCTCTTCTGAAAGTTTAAGAGACTTGTTGCATGAATGAACTTTTTGAAGATCTTTTATTTTTAGTAGAATTGCAAATTTCACAAGAAGAGACCAAGAATGTTGAAGTCTGAGTTATCTAACCTGCTAGTTGAAGATAAATAGTGATGTCCCTTGTCTTGTAGAACTAAAACAGAAGTTCTAATAAAGTTGTTATAGTGGTCGCATGTGTTCTGTTGTGTTGATATGAAGTTGTAAAGAAAACAGAGTGGACCTGGGAGTAATGGCAATGAAGAGGTACTCCACATTCCCCAAAGTTCATGCATTTTTGGAGCCTTACCATCAGATTGTTTAGTGTCATAAACAAGACACCTGGTGGCGGCGGCGGGGGGGGCATTACCCTTCTGCCAACTGGGCCAATGTGTATAGGATTTACACTCCTACATTTTTAAATAGTCAGCAAAAACACGTAGAGTAGAAAATTCTGGAAAAATATGATCCAAAACCTACTTGTTTCTGAAAAAAAATACAAGGGCACAAAAACAAATTAAGTAGTTGTGGGAACCTGATTGGACAGAGTAGTCACTTGCCCAGTTGGCTGGGACTGTAGAATATATCGACTGCTTCTCTGCAGAGGAGTAAGACTCCCCACCCAACAAGCAATCTGATGGTGAGGTTCCAGTAATGTTGGAGCTTTGGGGAATGCAGAGTGGTAGCACCTGATAAGGGTCCTATCTATGGGTTAAATAGAACTAAACCATGGTTTGAGTTTACTGTTTTTTGCATTTAAACTGCGTATTTATGCTAAACTGAATTGTTCAAAATAGAACTGTTTTGACATCTAAACTGTGTACTCATGCTAAACTGAATTATCTGAAATAAAACTGTATTGACATTAACTCCGTGTATTGCCCAGTTGGCTGGGGCTGTAGAATTCACCAACTGCATCTCTGCATAGGGGTAAGACCCCACCCCCCGCAATGAGTGTCCTGGATATGACACTAAACAATCTGATGGTGAGGTTCCAGTGATACAGGAGCTTTAGGAAATGTGGAACACCCCTTCATTGCCATTGCTCCCAGGTCTAGTTTGGCCTGGAATGATAGTCCCTGATAGGGTCCTATCTATGGGTTAAATAGAACTGCATACTTATGCTAAACTGAATTGTTTGAATTAGAACCGTTTGACTAAATCGAATAACTTGAAATAGGAATGTTTTTGCCATTTAAACTGCGTGCTTATGCTAAACTGAATTGTTTGAAATGGAACTGTTTTTGATACTGAAACTCTACTTACACTAAACTGAATTGTTTAATATAGAACTGTTTTGTCATTTAACTGTATGTAAACAAAATATGTACTTATACTAAACTGAATTAGAACTCTTTGAATAAACTGAATAGCTTGAAATAGAAATGTTTTTGATAATTAAATTGTGTACTAATGCTAAACTGAATTGTTTGAAATAGAACTATTTGCATAAAAATGTATTTGGTGTTAAATAACCTACAAAGGTTAATATGCCATAAAACCCAAACAACCAACCAACTGTTTTGACATTTAACTGTGTGTGAACAAAATCTATACTTACACTAAACTGAA
Source organism: Sepioteuthis lessoniana (assembly GCA_963585895.1). Taxonomy (NCBI): domain Eukaryota; kingdom Metazoa; phylum Mollusca; class Cephalopoda; order Myopsida; family Loliginidae; genus Sepioteuthis; species Sepioteuthis lessoniana. Next base: position 145,273,829 of record OY757906.1, on the reverse strand, counting down.
TTGTTTGAATTCGAACTGTTTAGCTAAACTGAATAACTTGAAATAAAAATATTTTTGACAAACGGTGTTCATACATTTAGACTGCGTACTTATGTTAAACTGAGTTGTTTGAAATAAAACTGTTTTGAGATTCAACTGTGTGTAAATAAAAAAAAAACTATACTTATACAAAACTAAATTGTTTGCAACTTTTATGAAAATGACTTAATTCAGTGTTAAATGACCCAAAAAGGGTTGACATGCCATAAAACAAAACTAACCAACCAACTAACAGAGTAGTCACATGCCAGTACCTTCAACTATATCAGTGTGTTTTAAATTTGTCCTGCACAAAAATAAATCTTGCATTTGGAGCCAGTCACCTGATATGGATACCTATATATTCCACATTTTCAGAAACAACTTTCTCATTGGCTCTTTTGCCTTTTTGCTGATTCACCCGACATTCTAGGATCTCAGACACCCACGAACACTTACAAATTATCTCAAATTCCTTCAGACACTGACAGATCCTTCCAGAAGTTCAGACTGCAAGGCTCAGCAAAATGGCCAGAAAAAAAATACATTTATAGTATGCTTACCAATTTTCAGCTTATTCCACTTCTAATGGACATAAATGCCTACAACTACAAACACACACATGTCCAGTCAGCAGGCAGACACATACGCCACATACATTAAGCTAATAAGAATAGATATAATAAATGAATATTTTTCCAGGATTTAAAAAAATTCTTTATGAATAAAAAAAAGGTATGAAAATGTTAGCCAAAACAAACAACTGAAAGAAAAAAGTTATAGAGGTTGAAGACTGTAATGTAATCAGAGGTATATTGATCTCACAACTTGTTAATATGCCCAATGAGAGTTAAATTCATTAGTAACTAAACTTTAAAAAAACAAAAGAAAAAATTAAGAGCTTATATTATAAATCAGTAATCATCAAGTTTTAGTTTAAATTTATGGAAATCAATAATTACAAAAAGCTGATTCCTGGGGACTCATCTCTCAAACAGCATCTTTTTACTGCACTAAAAAATGTTAGTTTTAAGGATATGACTTGATGCCAATACTAGAAGCAGATGAAACTGAACAATTTCAGGACACAATTGTGTTGCATTTTACTCTTGTGGAGAGCCAAATAAATACTGTATGATGACATAAAAAAGAAAGAAACAAGTCATTTCAGATTGTACTTTTAACATAAGAACATTGATACTATCTAAATCTAAAGGAATGGTTCACATGATGGTTCTTTACAACAGCAATACTAAAATCGTCACTGAATGGATCATACATGAGTCCTTGTATATAAATATATATGTATGAACTTTGAATACTAAAAAGAATCAGCCTGACAAAAAATTTACTTACAAAGAGGAGAATAAAAAGGAGAGAAAAGAGGTAAATGAATCGTGTTTCTAGTAAATGCTAAATAGAGTAATGGCTAATGAGTAGGTTTAATCCTCACAAGGCTCCCCACACTTAGGACCTTGTAGGTTTATTAGTGCATTGGCCACCTGCAAAATCACCTGGTGCCAGTAAGTTGCAAATGAAAACATATCTCTAATGTTGAGAGACAGGTCACACACACACACATACAAATGTGTACATGTATGAGAGAATTTGAAGAGACACACGGGTTCAGACAGCAAGTCAGAGAATAAGGCTTGGAACCAGCTTTCACTGGTAGACACTGATGAGGAATGGGTTTGAACAGATAAGATGAATCTCACACAGTTGTAAGTAAAATGACATCATGTCATCACCACAAGATGAAGGAAAATACAATCTTTGAACTTTCATTACTATTCTGACTTTCTTTACACAGATGATCATGGTACAATGGAAGATAGAAGCATCCAAGTCAAAGTGAACAACTATTTAAAGTTTTCTAAAGAGCCCCTCCTCAAAATTTCATCTCCTGAAATAAATCTTTTTCAATTAGACTATTGTCAAGTTAGGTTACACTTTACTTAGTGCCTCACATTTGTAGTCTTGTGCCAGTCTAAGTTTGGTAAATACTTTATACATACACCATAAATTGTATCTTGGGTATTTAGTAAATTTGACTGTATCTAACATCTGACATTGTGAATACCTATGAAGTAAAAAAAATCAAAGAAAAAAATTCTTTGTTGAGGGGGTCAAAATCGAGTCCCACACTTACTAGCAGATTAATCCTTCTTCTCTTTTCTGTCTCATCTAGTTGTCCATCTGTCTCTAAAGCATCAAGCCATGAGCGAAAAACTCATCATCCCCCCCCTCATAAACCCACTATTTATGCACGTATCGAAGGGAGCTGAAATTTACACATAAATTCAGATTCTGAAAGCAGGCAGATATTTGCAGACAAGACATGTACGGAATCACTTAGGATCATGAGGTAATTCATTTCACCTTTTGCTACAACCTATTATGAAAGGTTTTCTAAAAACACTTTTTAATTAACTATAAAGAAAGTTAATCACTCAACATTTTAATGTTTTTGATAATTTTTTATTCAGGAGTACATGATTAATCTGAGTCTCTACCCCTATGTTATGCATGTTCTCTCACCCCAGCTATAGAAAAAAAAAATAAGGGTTACAAAATTTCTGGTTGAAAATATGTTAAATTATGAATATGAGAATACACAATATAACTTTTTAAAGTAAAAATTGACAAGTTTTTTCATCAAAACAATACAAATTTGGAAGGTTTTATCCACATAAAATGTGAATTTGACAAATTATATTTTATTAAACATTTTAATATAAGGAATGCATCAGACCATAATCAATAATAATGAGATAAGCAAAAATAAAATAGAATAAAAGACAAATTATGAACAAGATATCAAAAGGCCACTATATATATATATAAATATATTCATCATGTAATAATTTTTTTCTTTTTTGTAAATCACTCTTGGTTTTTACATCCCTTACGAAATGATTTTTTATGAATATGTAGCAATGAAGATTTTAATGAACAATATCAAAAGTGAAAAATGATCTGGTTTACTTTTAGTGCATAAGGTAAATACAAAATATTATAATTGTTTTAATATTCTTGAAAGATTGGAAAGTTCTGCATAAAAAACTGATTTCTGTTATTTTTAAAAATTGTATTCTTGGAACAATAACAAGAATGAAGTTTGAAAATTAATGAGTAATCTTTCAAAATCAAAAAAAAAAATGCCCAAAAATATTATTCATGAAAATATCTTAAATTTCCTTTAAAGAAAAGATTTACATTTTACAATATCAATTTTACCAACAGAAATCATTTTTTATGGTCCTACAACTATAGAATGTAGTCAGTATTTAAAAAGATGATTACTATTATATTCTTTATACCTTATACTAAATCCAGTAAAAAAAAAAAAATCAAGTGTTTCTTGAGGGATTTTTAAAATCTTAAAAATACAAGGTGTATTCTTGCCACTTAGTGACACACACAAGTCATAATTTTGCCCTCACTTAATTTTGACATAATTTTAAGCCAATAATAATAATAATAATAATAATAATAATAATAACAACAACAACAACAGAATAAAGCATACACCAGTTTCATTGCAGTAGATAATGACAGATAGTTGTCTTTCATTTACCTGAAATATTCCAAAAATATAAATTAAGGATATCCATACAATTGATCATTATTCATATTTAATTTTGACAAGTATTTTCTAAAAATCTTTTAGTAGCTTTTTATTACAACTCAGGTTGTTGTTGTTGTTGTTGTTAAAGAACAATGCAGAGTGAAGACAATAATAAAAGATAATGTCTCATTGAGATTTGAACTCAAATTCTCTTTTGCCTTGTAAATGTTTCATTATCCATACCAACTAGATTCCCAGAGTAAATGGCATAAAAATTGGTGTCAATAAGACCAGAGATGATATATTAAATAGATAGATGTGGTTTAGACTTCAACAATACTAGTATTATATCTTAGTTGGTATAGCAGTTGCTATATATAAGCAGGATTCTTCCAAGCAAAAAGAACATTTGACTTTGAATCTCATTGAGAAGTTATCCTTTATTATCATCTTCAACATATTATTCCTGATAGAAATAACAACTTGAATGAGTTGCAATAATATCAACTAAAATCTTAAAAATGAAATAAAATATAAGTAAAAATTAATAATAAAGATGATTGACAAATTTTCATAAATAAAAATCAATACAGTTGATAAATTTATCAGAAGTACTGAATAATGAACAATATATGTCACTTTTTATTAATGAGAAAAGTAACCTTATAAGTAACTAAAAATATCTAGCACACAGCTTGTATTCATGTTTTAAAAATCTAAATTTCAGAAGAGACTTACAGTTCAGTACAATTGAAGGTATGTGGGTATTATGTTTAGCGGCTTGGAAAATGGAAGCAGCAAAGTGAGTTCAAATTCTAATTGGAAGCTATTTGCATTCACTTTGAACTAATGCTCTTGGAAAAGGCATGAACTCACTTTTCTCCTCCAGCTATAGGTAAAATAGCAGAGCTTATTGGGCTCCCTAGCCATAGTAGTGGACAACCATTCTAAGAGAAAGACAAGTCTGAATTCAAACCATGGGGAACCATTTTATTATATCTCCCAACATCAATCATGGTAATGCACACTTTTTTTTTGTTTTTATAAAAGACGCTATGAAGAGTCAAGTTCTGAAAGGACATGTCATTTATTTTTTTATTTATTACCATTCCAGGAAAAAAATTGTGTCAAGTTGTGACCATTAAAATATTGAATGATGTTAAAAAAATGTTAGATAAATTCTTTCTTTTTAAATTCTATTTGTATACTGTATCACTGGGAAAAGAAACTTTCACTTTTTTATAGCAGAAAAAATGTTTTTGCATTCTCTTAGAATTTTGATTGATTGATAATACAAAGCCATATAAAAAAGATATCTATCTGCTTTCTCACCAATGTGCTTCCATACAAGGAAAAACTACAAACAAATTACACAGTAATGATTTCTTTGAGTGATCTTAGAGGATTTGTTTGTATAAGTTTGAAAAGTAAGGCTAACCAAATAAAGGACAATAGAAATAATTGATGGGTCTCTTAAAGGTTTTAAATCCCACCAGTAGTAAATTTATTCCCATGTGTAATCAAGTACCATGATATTTTTGTTTGATTATAATTTAAACAGGGCAACATTTAACATGTCCCTTAAGAGCACTGGATGTTCTAAAAGCTCTCTTGCACTTGTTACAACTGTAGGGCCTTTCACCAGTGTGTATGCGAGTATGAACATTAAGATTGGTGGCTTGGGTAAATGATTTGTCGCAGTATTGGCAACGAAAAGGTTTCTCTCCTGTGTGGATACGCACATGAGCAATCAGGTTACAATTGACAGCAAAAGTTTTGGGACAGTGAGGACAACAAAATGGCTTCTCTCCAGTATGTGTGCGCAGGTGAGTTTCCAACTGTGAAGAACTGTGACAAATCTTGTTGCAAAAGTTGCATGGGAATTCACAATGGTGTTTCTTAAGATGCTCATTGAGGTCATCAGCAGTGAGAAAGACCTCAGGATTTACGCAGATCTTGCATGTGTGAATCTGCTGCTGCTGTGAGTGAGTTTTCATGTGGACGGCGAGACTGTAGAATTTGGTAAACCGTTTTGGACACAGTTTGCACTGTATTAGTTGGTTCTTGGATTCTTCTTCTGCATTGTTGTCTGAGGAATTTGTCTGAAGAAATTGGTCCATAGTAGTAGTTTGTATTTTAAATAAATTCAGCTGTTGCTGATTGGTGTAAGTTTGGTCCAAAGAAGATGATAATGGATCAAAGGCTTGTGAAGAATTTGACTGAAGATTGACATCACCTGATGTTGAAGGTAACACATCTGTAAATATTCTAACATGAGATAACATGTGATCTGTATAGTCAGTGACTGAAGTAAACATTTCAGAGCATTTTGAACAACGTAATAAACAAGATTCTTGATTCACCATATTTTGCTCTACTGTTTCTTCTTGATTAGAATATAAACTGGTGACTGGCTGTGAGCTTATCTTACTGATCGACTCATTGGCAACATAAGGCTGAGATGAGCTATCAGCATTATATGTCACAGCAAATTCAGAGCTAGTCTGAGAAGGAGTATAATTATCCAGACTCACTGGAGAAGTCTGAGAGCCAAATAGAGAGGTTGAATTGCTAGCTACATCAGATCTTTGTAACTCACTGATATCTGGATACACGAATCTATCTGTTGAGATTTCTGCAAAATTGTCAGTCAGATTTTCAGCAATATCCAAACTCTTTTTATTGCTATAAATATTGGCAGAGCTGAGATGACTTGTGTTATTAAGTTTGGTGAATTCTTCTTCTGAGCTTAAATTTTTATCATTTAAACTTATTGTTTGAGTAACTGTACGTAGGCTTGCATCAATGTTTGCAATAATGACATCATCATCATCATCATTACCTTCAGCAACATCTTTATCCTCACTAACATTGGCATTATGTTCAGGATGTGAATTGCAACTAGCCTGATGAGAATTACTGTCGGAAGAAGTAGCTTTATGGCATTCTAAAATATCTACATCCTCATTGACAGTGGAATGCAAATTTGGAGAGATCTGTACAGTGGATTCCTTATCTTCAAGATTTGTGGATTCTGTAGCATCACTACAGAACTGATTTCGGTACAAACCTTGAATAGTGGGGAACAGTCCTTTGTTATTGCAATCAGATGCTTCACTTTCAATAGTAAACTGGAAATCATTCTCAAATTCAGTTTTGTTAACATCTGATAGAGCTTTGGGTTCATCCATTTCTAACTGTTGTAGAACTATCGGTTTTGACACAGGTGATGATGATGATGCCACATTTAATGGAGCTGGTTTTTCTTCAATGCTGTCAAGTAATTTCTTGCTTACTGGAAAGTTTTCTGTGTCACTTTTTCTCCACAGATTAGAGCTTGAAGCAGAAGGAGAATCTTGCTCAAGAGATGACCCTGAAATCAAGGTGGAGTTACACAAACTACTCTCACGTGAAGTTGATGTCAATGCTTTGGTAGTAGTTATCTTTCTCTTTATTTGTCTACCTTGTACACGGTTCCAGAAAAATGGTAAACTTTTATTCTTCTCCTTAGAGCCAAGGCAACATCGTAAATGGGAGTTACGTGCTCCTGATGTCTTAAAAGCACTCATACACATATGGCACTGGTATGGCCTCTCATTGGTATGCACTCTCATGTGCACATTCAGATTGGTGGATTGTGTAAATGATTTCTCACAATGTTTACATTTGTAAGGCTTTTCACCAGTATGGGTTCGCATATGTGCAGTCAGATTTCCATGCTGAGAAAAGGATTTGGAGCATATTTGACAGCGATATGGCTTTTCTCCTGTGTGAGTTCGAAGATGCGTATTCAGGCGTGTCCAGTTCTTGAATGGCTTCTTGCAATATTTGCACCGAAGTGATTGTGAGCGATCATGAGCTTTCATGTGATGAACATACAAGTGGGACATTGATGTAAAAGTGCGATCACAGTACCTGCACTTGTTCAAATTAATGTTCCTTAGTGCATGGTGAGTGCGCACATGCACTGCAAGGCTATACAATTTGGTAAATTGTTTGTTACAAATCTTACAGTTGATTATATTCAAGGATGTTTTTTTCTGTGCAGTGATAATATCCTTTTTATCAACATTGAGGTGGTCACTATTTCCTGTCACATCTGAGCAGCTAGAGCTATGCTGTTTTTCCTTATGCTTCTTGTAATCAAAATCTGAGGCAAAACTATCATTACAAAACTCACACTTCACCTGAAGAGTTGACGAAGACTGACAATAGTCAACATGTTCAATGCAGTCATCAACTTCAGCAAATGTTTTACCGCAGATCTTACATGTTAACTTACTTGAATTATGTGTACATTGTAAGTGCTGCAAGAGAGAAGACTTTGAGAAAAATTCTTCAGAGCATAAAAAACATTTTGTTTTCTCTTCTACAAGATTATCATCCAATCTCTTTGAGACATTTCCAGAAGATATTTTATCACATTCTATTTTCTCTTCACATATTCCACCAGCGTTTCTCCCAGTTACTGAAGAAATGACTAATTCACTGATGTTTTCATTAGAGTCACCAGCAGAATTATTTTGTGACTTAATTATTTCTGCCTGTATGCTTTCATCTTTAGAAGAGGGGCTAAGTTGAGATTGTTCAGAAGGGTATGGAATAAGTTTTTGCTTATCGTTTTCAATAGATTTGGAGAACTCTAAAGCATTTTCAAAGCTAGTTTTGGTGAGATGATTAAAATCATTGGGCTGAATACAAATACGAAATGAAGAGTGTGGAGCTGATGAAGGTCGAACAATAGAATCCTTGATTATGTCACTGCCTATGTTGGACTGTGAACTTGGTCGATTAGTTGCCTCTGACTCATTAAGGATTCTTTCAGTGCACAAGGTAGAAACAGCAGTTACGGTAGAAGTAATGGCTTTAGTAGCTGAATCAGAACTGATAGTAGTAGTAGTAGTAATAGTAGGAGATGATGGAAAAATCTCTTGCGGTTCATTTTTTTGGACTTGGAAGCAGGATCTTTTGTGTGCATTATAAGTAATCATATTCTTAAATATTTGGTGGCACTTTTTACATTTATGTGGCTTGCTAACTGCATGAGAACGGATGTGGATGATGAGATTCTTGGAATTCTGGAATTCTTTCCTGCAATACAAACATGAAAAGACTTTCTGGGTAGAACTGGTACTGATCGTTTCTGAATTGCTCATTTCTGTTGCTGGTGTTGTGGTGGCGGTTGTCATTTTCAAGTGAGTACTACTAAAATGAATAGGTTTCTGGCTAGCATGAATTCGCAAGTGAAGGTCAAGGTATGCCTGCTGATTAAAGGTTTTATCACAAAAGCGACACCAAAATGTTCTTGTTTGATTTTTCATCTTTTTCAATGAATCAGCATGCATTCTGAGATGAGCAGCAAAACGTGTTGACAGAATCATTTGGTCACATAACTCACACAGTTGCTGAGGCAATATGTGGCTCTTCATGTGCAGGACAAGCTCTAAGGGTGTCATAAAATCCAGTTCACAAAATTTACACACAAGCAACTCATCTTCTTCATGTAGAGGCATGTGGGATACAAACTCATCCATTCTGTCAAAGATCATACCACATAAACGGCATTTAAAGACTTTTTGAAGTACTGAAGTCTCAACAAAATTCAAATATGCATTATCAGAGACTTGAGAGAGATTTACTTTTTGGTAAGGGAGATTCTTGGAATACATTTTGATATTCCTAGAAGCATCTGAAGTAGATTTGAAGCCAACATCACCAACACTACAGCTAAGATTTAACTGCTTATCTGAAAAGTAATTTGTCATAGTCTTCTTTTCTATAAGTTGGTTATTGATAACTGGAGATGAAGGAAGATCAACACAAGATTCAAGAGAAACTTTATCGCTGCCAAAACAAGTTGACTGAGAAGCAAGAGCAGATATAGACGGCATATGAATACTTTTTTCCAAACTTCCTTTAGAGAGAATAGAATGACTTGATGTGGCTAAAGCATTGTTATCTTTGACAGTTTGTTCATTTATAAGTTTACTACTTCTTGCATGATCTAAGGCAGTTGTTGGAGCTCTGGTTACTTGCACCAAACCAGAAACTCTGCTGCTTTGAGCCATATCAGAACTAAGAGGATTTGTATTTTTACTTACTGGTGAAACAGAGTTAAAGTCAATTGTAAGGCTCTCCTTATCAGATCGTACTTGAGGTGGCTGGGAAAAATCGGAGGAAATGGTAAAATTCTTGTTTTCAACAGAACTAAATGAACTATCAGCAATATTAGGAAAGCTGTTAGTGCTGACTTTGTAAATATTTGAAGGCTTAACAAATCCACTACTACTACTACTAATAATGATTTTGTTTGGTGTCATCTCCTTGTTCCATGTAAGAATGTTGTCCACAGTTCTAGAAAGAGGGTGGGAATTATCTGTTTTTTGATTCTCAGACTGATTCTTTTGGTTACTACTTGGTTCTGTGTAATTATTTGAAGCATTTGTGGTCTGTTCTAGTTTAATCACTGTGTCCAACCTCTTACTAGATGACATGGCATTACAATTACTACTTGGAGTTTCAACAGTCATTGAAGGAGAGCTGCTTGTTCCCAAGGGCCTGTTAAATGATTTGCTGTGCACTAGACCTGCTAAATTAATCCGCTTTTTAGTAAAGAAAGCAGATAACTTTTTGCGGTAGTTTTGCAAGTTGCTGCTTCCACTCAGAGACATCTGGCTATTGTTGATCTCATTCAGAGTACTCTTGGAGGAGGAGGAGGTTCCAGACATAGGTAGACTAATCCGACCTCTTTCTGTACCAAAAGCAATTGTTGACTTCCCAGTTCCTCTAGCTTTATTCCCAGGATTACTGTGAGCAACCATCCGGGAAACAACAGCAGAACCACTACCACTGCGGCGGAAGCCTGGTAAATGTCTGGAAACAATGTCTGAAAATTTCCAACAAGACTTGGCATGACCATTGAGAGCTCCACTTGTCTTGAATGCTTTTTGACATCTCTGACACTTGTAAGGCCTCTCCCCAGTGTGTACTCGCATGTGAACGTTGAGATTTGTTGACTGTGTAAATGATTTGGCACAATATTTGCATGTGTAAGGTTTCTCCCCAGTGTGTGTGCGAACATGAGCTGTTAGATTGCCCAGTAGAGCAAATGACTTAGGGCACTGGCCACATTGGTAAGGTTTTTCTCCTGTGTGTGTTCGTACATGAGTGGTCAGATGACTCGAGCAGTGAAAGCTTTTGCTGCAATGAGGACACTTAAAGGTCCTTCGTTCCATAGTGAGTATCTTAGCTATGACAGAACAGAATAGAAAGATTTCATCAAGCAAATTCAAAAACAAATGATTCGGATATGAACATCTGTTCTTATTTTTAAATCATAAGCTTTTAATTAAAATGTAGAGAAAAACTTGATTGTGGCAGTCGTTAGTTTTATGGTCGCTTTTCTCAGCAGAAGTTCATTACAAAATAAGATTTGAAATGATACTTTTAAGTCTCAAAATAGCCATTGAAAATTTTGTGAAAACCTCAATCTTATGATAAAAAAAATGGGTAAAATCAGCAGTAATAAATTCAATTTTTGTTGTTTTCATGTTCCAATGACTGAAAGGAATTAGGAAACCTTGCAGTCAGACTTGTCAAATTCTGAAAGAAAAGAAAGAAAAATAAGATATATTTATATATATATATATACAAACAGAGCTCACTCATATATTCCAGTGAAAAATAACTTTAAACATCACAAAACAGTTAAATATATTCCTTCAAACACAACCCAATCGAAGCTCATTTATTTTTTGCTGGAGCTGATAGGTTTTTAACTTTCCTTTTCAAACAAAGCACAATTATTTTTGTTTAAACAATGTAGAAGATTTTGTACAAAATTTATAATCTAAGAGGATGGAAAAAATTCTAAATTTCAAATTTTGTAATGAAAATTTCTGCAAAATTTTTTGTTCTACCTTAAATAAATACCAAATATTTTATCAAAGTCCTACAATTAACTTATTTTTTACAAGTTAATTTTTTACACCTCGAGAGCCACGTCTTCCCAAAAGGATTGGAAATACATATCTGCCTAATTACCTCAAGGGCAAGGAAATAGATCTATTATGCGGACATGATTTTTTGTATTAGATAGGAATACTTGATAGAATATAACTATGTCCAAATCATTTTTATTAGATAGGGATACTTGATATCATATAATTGTGTGTAAATAAATGATTATTATAGACAAATAAAAGAGTGCAATTAAAAAATGATTGCAATAGACATTGAAAATATAAATAGTTACAATTGTAATCAAGCATTTACAAATGAATTAAATTTCAGTATTAGATAACCCATAAGGAGTTGATATGATGTTAAACAAATAAACCAAACCAAGCAACCAGAAATTGTCTAGTCACACTGGCACTTTCTTTTTTGGATTGACTCTGACTCCACTCTTTTAATGAGGAAGTGCAGCCTTGGGTGTTCTTTAAGATAAATATGGGCGTATGAGTAGATGTGAGTACCTGTATGTGTGTATGTATGTACATACAGCTGTATACATGTGTATGGTCATTAGTTGACCATAGGTATGCGTGTGTATGTGTATTTGTCCATATAAGGACCAAGACTGTAATAGATTACTCATAATGTGCGTGTGTGTGTGAACCTTTCCCAAATATTATATTCTCATCCGAGCAAGCTCAAAATTTGCATAATATCAGTCCCACGAGACTTTGTGAAACCACCATCTATAAATTCTCATGTTGGTAGCGGCCATGTTTCTTCTTGAAAGATACTCGCCATGCAAAACGTGAATTGGTGTTTCTACCTTGGAGGTAAATCAACTCTTTCACTACACTCCCCATGTTCACAAATATAGCAGGAAAGCAGCGCCCATTTCTGGTGGGTACTCCTTTGTAAAAGTGGAGGGCACTCATTTATTGGATCTTCTACGTCTCCACCCACTGGATCATCTTCGCCTTCAGACGTTGACTCTGCAGATAAACTGTCAGGCCCTGTTCTAAAAAGCAAAATGGTCCCCAGTTTACAAGAGCAGGGTCAATCATTTGACATTCTTCACAACCTCGTATTACTGCTCTGACTACTGCTTTGTGGTGAGGAGACATATTCTTGCACAAAAATAGGTTGTATGCCAAACACCAGGATCTCCACATCATCAGTGTACAGCATGAATCTAATCAGCGGTTAATTGGTCTGCTAGGATAGCACCCATCAATGACGAGGTGTCAGTTTCTCACCTCATCATATTGAGCCACCTCTTCAGCACCCGAGTCAGCTGACCTAACAAATTCTGTTCCGATGCAACCAAAGTGACAGCGACTTGCAGGTTATACTTGTTGATCGGTTGCTTTAGGGTCGTCAGCCTTCTTCACACCAGCATCTCACTTGCAGCCCTACCTGTTAGTAGATTGAGGTCTTTCAGCGTGACATCAAGTTCTGCTCAATTTATGTGTTGAAAGTTGTTAGCTGGATGAAGTGAACAGGCATCTTCCAGGATGGCAATATGTCTTCCAACACCACACTAGCTACCAAGAACTCTGCATCAACCTATGCATTCAATTCTCTGGTCATGCTCCAATCACCTCGAGCAGGACCATCATGGCATACTTTTTTAACACCTCTGTCACAACCTGCTTGAGAGGGATATTGTTAACTGGGTCATCCCATCAATTAGTCATCATGTTTACTCACCTCTTTATCATTCCAGTTGTCATATGGAGCCACCTGCAAACAGGAAAGTGCCCTACCAGCTTCTCACAGATGGAAAATGTGGTGCATCACATCATCTCATCAGGGGGTTTCCAGCACAAGGCTTGTGCTCCTCCCAAACTCTGAGACCCAACACTAAAGCCCCAGGCATTTGGGGTCTTTACAAGATTCTAGCCTCATCTTGATTTTGTTCACAGACATTTCCTCATTTACAAATGTCATGAACATAAGATGATGTTGCCTTCAGAGTCAACTCCTCTTGTGCAAACACAGTCTGGATGATAGACTTTATGATCAGTGGCGTGACATTTAGGCCAAACTCTAATCAGAACTGTTTGAAAAGCCCACAATGATTTTATTCAGTCAGAGTTGGGATCACTCATTAATGCAGCATACACATGGTTTTGTAGTTCAGTTGAGTTCCAAATTAAAGGAAGTAAGTCATCACTGTGGTACTAACGTTAGACCATCTGGTTAATTAAGTCCATCAGAATCTGTACTATTCAACCAAGCTTGTGAGTGCACTGAGCTGTCGTCTGATTAGCATTTCACCTGCTGCTTTGGTACGCACCTTGGCCTTTCCCATAAGAGTGTCTTTGTTCCATTTGTGTACACAGAGTCAGTAAAGAGATGCAGCATTTTTGCTTCCTACATAAATGCCATGTTAATACCATTTAGCAGCCTAGCTCTGCCAAGTTTATGAACTGTGCATCCTTCTCTTTTTGCAACTAACTCGCATAATTTAAAGCAACACAATCATGCTCCAGTAAAACTCCAGGGTCTAGAGAGCTTCCATTAATCTAAACATCAAGCTCAGGACCATCAATACAACACATGCCTTGGATAGGGTCTTCTTGGTGCACTCTTGCAATCATCTCTTCTATCATTGTGGTCAACAAGACATCGGTCACCTTGTTGTCCCAACCCTCAGTGACCATCCCTTCTCTTTATGAATGCTGATGCCAATCTAAGCCATTTAACCACTGAGAAATGCCCAACCTGCTTTCCAAACAGTAAAAACCCAGCATGTCGAGAGAGAATGCGTGGCATACATGGGACTTTGTTCCCTCATTTCCATTTCAGCAGGTTGCATTCCCCATAAACTTTCAAGCCAAGTACATGCAAACCATCCTGCAGCCAATTTGGTTCCTTGCTCACCAGCCCAAAGTTGACCAGATGTTGCCTCAATCTGGTAGTGGACACCATATTTTCATTGATGAAAACATCATCAATATATGATTACGTTGCCAGTTAAATAGTGTCATCTTTTGATAATGCAGCATCCTTGACGGCCTACATAACAGATGGTAACACATTGAGTCCAAAACTCATGCATGTCAAGCAGTACCTTCTACTGTCAAAGATAACAATGTGTCCATTCAGTTCATGGAAATCTAATACAGGGTGCATCTTGGATTTGTTTTGTTGAAGGATTGCCATCAACAGAATCAAGCCCTTTGTGGTGTCTTCTCAGGATAGGGAAGCAACCATCCATTATCCAACCACATCTGCAGCTCAGTCAATAGTTTTGCCAGATTTGAGCAGATACTGAATATTTAGGCACCCTGTTTGCAAGTTCATTAGGTAGATGATCACCTGACCAATTCCATGATGGTCTGTTCATTACATTTGACACTGAAATCCGGTTCCTCTATCCTGATTGAAACACAGGCAGGTGGACCTGTTTTGTTAAAAATGACTTCACCAGACTGGTGGAGGCAGACTCTGCCTATTATTTTGATGGTATCCATCCCAAGTAGAATATCAAAACCTAACAGTTGACTGTCAACAACTAGCTCTTATGGGTTTCAAATTATCTACTGCCAGCATGATGGTTCCAATGTCATGGTCATGGATAATTTCACCGTCAGCTGTCATGATGTTCAATTCCTGACAACTCCAGGGTCTACACACCAATCCAGTCACAAGAGACAAAAAAATTCCAGAGTTTACCAGTGCTATGTGTTTATTCCCATCAATCCATGCTTCAATTGTGGGGATTGCTTCTCTTAAATTGATTGAGGAGAGACTAGTGCTTATGTCTCACCTCTCTTTCCATTTCCCAGACACTCAGACATGATGAGGCATATCTTTTGGCACCTGTAACTTTGAATCTTTCCTCATGCTCTGTATCTAGGGACACTGCACTCTTGTCCAAGCTGATATTAGCAGTCTCTTGCAAAGTGGTTTAGTCCAAAGCATTTACAACACGTAATGCTACCACTGGCTAACACACTAAGTGAAGTTTGATTGATACTGGACCGGTTGTATAGCTGCTGCAACTGATTCTTTCTCATCTGACATGATGACTTGTGCACTGGTTAAAATTTGCCCCAGGGTTATGTCATCCATCTTTGAAGACGCCCAGGGGTGCTGTCTCATGTGACAATAGTCCAGCTACAAAGGCACATGTTATCCATTTCTCTGATAGTGCCCCCCAAACAAGCAAGACAAGCCTCTGAAGCTTAGCCAAGAACGCATCAATAATTTCACTGGGCAGCATCCGTCACATCATAAAGTTTTCAAAGGCCACAAAAGAAGTAGTTGCAAAAGCATTTATTAGGGTTCACTAGGCATGATCTCTGTCAGCCCTTTGTTCCTTGCTTAACTGTCTATATACCATAAGTGCACCATTTTTTAAGTGCAAGGAGAGGACCTGTCACATTTGTGAAAGTCACACATTGTATACACAAGTTCCATCTGTTCTATCCACTTCACTATCAGTAGGTAAGTGACAACTCCACTGAACTTGGGAATCAGTTGAATGTCGAACTGCTTGCTCGTCATTGTTTAATGTCAAAATAGCTTAAATTGAAACACATGAAATCAGTTTCATCATCGTCACTGTTGTTTCTTCTTCTCCATCTCTGCCTAATCCTCACAGCTGCCTCTCTCACTTCCTTCAAATCTGTTTTTTTATTCATAAGCTGGTGATACAGAAATTTGTTATCTTATGTAGAGCCAAAAGGTCACGAATGCAAATGACCCTTATTTTGTATCAGTGGAATTTTGGCACCACTCAGCCACCACTATGATCAGGTTTTCATTAGTGGACATCGCAGGCTTGCACTGGCCATCCCCTTCTGCACAGACAACACATCAAATGTGGTCTCTTTGACTGACGAGGACAGCCATTCTTACTAATGGCAGCCGGTGGTTCACTCTGCCTTTCACTCCTGCTACAAGCAATCAGTAGAAATTCATCTTGTCCTAGCAACTGGCTGAAAAATCTGTAATCCCAAGTTCTACAATTGTTTAGAAGACTTGGTGCCACTGTTTCTTTCCAACCATAAGAGTCACAGATCCCCAGAAGACAATCAACCCTAGTACTAGTTTAGTACTGAAAAACAAGAACAGTTTTTTTACTTTTGAGGTTTATGCAATTGTTATTGGTAATTCTATTCAGTAGATTGCATGAAAAAAGATTCTTCACTTGATAGTGTAGTTACTAGTTGAATTCCTGCTTTGAATTAAATGAAACCACAAACTGCCTCCTACATTTAAAAAAAAAATAATCAAGCATGTATATGATCTGTATAAATTATCACACTTCTCTCCCTTGAAATATGGATTCCATTTTTTGGTAATAAATCCATTAGTGTTCTGATGATGCAAGACATCTAGTAGAACATGTCAATTTAATTTTTTTCAAAACTACCTTCTTTCCCATCGGATTTCATTCCAAACTTTCCTTATGTGTATGTAACAGTAACCTATCAAAAATTAGTGCAAGATTTTTATTAGAGCAATATAGTTAAAATGCCCATAAAGAATAAAGCAATTTCTAATTCTACAACTGAAGGCTAATTTTGTGATCTCTACAATCATGCTGGACATTTTTTTAAATGATCAAAATTTCTAATAGATTCTGAAATGCTAAGAATCTTTTCTAAATAAAAACATTAATATCATCATAGACTGTTGTTACAGAGGGAACCAAATAGGTTCATTATTCCTTTAAGTAACCTATTGACATCTACATACTGAAGAACTTAAGATATTCTGGTTTTCCTCTTAATAAATTATATAAATCTAGAATTTAAGATTAGAAATCAAAATACAGAATGGATTGACTGAAGAATTATCACCATTAAAGTTTGACAGGATGACAATTTCTCAGGAGATTGTGATTCAATTTTATACAACAGTCTTCATTCTAATTCTCTTGGTTACTGTCTTCAGTTCTTATTATTTTGAATTAATTTCAGAGGTGATCAGGTAATCTGACAGTGCCCAAAATTCCAGGAGGTCAAGTAGTTAAAATGGCCTTAAATGAATGTATTATAACTAAAACGTTTTAACGCTCTGAATCCCAGCTGTTCTACTAATATACTCTGATGTACATGTTTATAATGGTTAGAGATGAGTGGTTTAACTGAAAAACCAACTTTTTTTTATTTCATCTTCTCACTGTAAAACCACATCAAAATTTTTTTACAAAATCAAAATCGTTTGGTTCAGTGCTATCACTACTGAGGGACCATATCCAAAGAAACACTGTTGAAAAAGACTTTCAAGTTTTAATAAAATCAAATTTTATCAACATTTATACCATTGTAAAAGGAAAAAGTTGAACAAAAATTATAAAAACATTTGACTAGTTTTAGGAAATAAATGTGAAATCTACTTTTTTACAAAAGAAAGGAAGAAGAAGAAAAAAGGAAATATGACAGATATGAGACTCAGAAAGCTTTCATATCATAGAATGTTTTCAAATAGAAAACAAAAAAGGGAAATACAACATGATGTCTGAAATCTATTTGTTTCTATTATCAAAAAATACTTTTTGCTAGTAAAATTAAGTTAACAATAAAATAGCCTGGAAAAATAAAAAAATAGTCGCCAGTTTCACCTGAATGTTAGATTTTATGAAGTCGGATTTTTTGCAAGGGTAATTGTTTTCTAGTAAGCCAGTACCACAATCACAAAATAAAGTTGTTGTAAACAAGAAAAATTAATAAGATCTTTTTAAATAAATAAATTCGTTTTTATCTAGGGAATGCACCTAAATTTAGATATTAAGAATAATTAAAATAGTCCTTAATTTCACTTTTAAATTTGTGTATATTTTCAGATATGTGAATCTTTAGTGTAAAATTGAGAATACACTAAAAATTAGATATCAAAAATAAAGTAAGTTTTGATCTCAGTTTTAAAATGTGTATATTTTCAAAACAGCAAGTCATTTTTTTAACCCAAAGTAAAATTATTCTTTTTTAGCCACTAATGTTCAGTGATATTCTGACTATAAAATTCTCCTAAACAAGGAAAATGAATTCATTTTATTTTATAAATATCTTTATGGTTTTACCTAATGAATACACTTCAAATTATATATTAAAATGATTAAAATAGTTTTTAATTTCAGTGTTAAAATGTGAATCTAAAAAAGAACAGGTGATACTTGCAGGTTTGAAAATATATACATTGTAAAAATGAAATTAAAAGCTTTT